>JAODXP020000034.1:7772553-7900434 GCA_027497455.2 Sardinella longiceps
ATAGACGAACACACACACAAACACACTGAAAGCCATACTCATGCAAGCATACACGCACGCATGGATATATTCTTGCAGGCATACATACACACTTATATAGACAGGCACAGACACACACACACACACACACACACACACACACACACACACACACACAAGAGACACAACACATACTCACACAAACACACACACACACACACACACACACACACACACACACACACACACATACACACACACACATACACACATATACACACACACAAATCAATCTTGCACTCACTGAAGTTTTTGGCGGTTAGTGCTGGCCAGCACACATTCTTGGCCGGAAAAATGGTGAGGTTTTTTTTTTTTAAACAAAAACATAGGCAACCAATGAGGAGTGGAGGAAAGAATTCTATAGCCCAGCCATGTTGTCCCCCCCCCTCTTTTTCAGAAGGGCACTCAGTAGCAACACCTTTCTAACTTCCCTCTTCTCTCCCTTTAACTCTCTTTTTCTCCCTCTCTTTCTTTCTCTTTCTATCCATCCATTCCTCCCCCTCCCTCTCTCTCCTCCCTCTGTCTCCCCCGCCCCCCTCTCTTTCCCCCTCTCTCTCTCTCTCTCTCTCTCTCTCTCTCTCTCTCCCTCTCTCTCTCCCAAACCCACATCAGCTCCAGCCTATATTCTTTGCTTACCAACCACAGACCACATCAGATCACAGCATTGCGACCTGGCGCCCTTACAAAATCTGAAACGCATCGCCCTGTGACTGCTAGTTCCCTGCATTATTTTTAGCACTGTCAATTACATTCGTCTCTTATTCGATGGGTTCTCTTTCATCTGGTTGTGTAGAATGCCCCCCCCCTCCTCCTTCCCCTCCCCCACCCTTCCTTGCACATGCGAGTATAAGTCATATCTGCGTGGAGTGGACATCCTGGTCTTTGGTGTGGTAGCCACAGTCACTGTTACCTTCACAGTGCACAAGCCTGAGCTAACTGACTTAGCTGCTTAAGTCCCGTAAATAACTCCAGGACCCCAAATAGCTCTTTTGCTTGCAGGCCTGTGGCTCAGGCGCTTGCTTTCTGACTGTGTACAGTAATCCCACCACTACAACCATAAATCACCATCATCATCATCATCAGCACAGGAGAGCTGCCCTGTTGGAAGTGACTGGAAAAAAAAAAAAAAAGTTTGGCCTTCTAATTTAATACACACTTTTGTGTACGTATGTACAGTATGCATGATACGCTAGATTTACTGAGATCAAAGAAGCACTTTTAATTTAGTGACTGTGATTATGCACATTGATATAAAATAGTTTTATTGAAATAAAATAGTTTTATTCTTACAAAATTACAAAAAAAAAATCAAATCTTTTATTAAAATAAGGTTTTCATAATTGAACACAGGTAAGGCATTTTACCTCGACAAATATCTATGAATCTACAGTATCTACTATGAATGACTCTTTAAGAGCTATTTGGTTTATTTGGGATTTAATATGTATGTATTTCAGTTATTGTGTTCTTGTTTTATTATCAAAAGCAGGACCACATATCAATTTAGCCTTTGACCCAAACCTCTTTGATGATTGTGTGCCTAGTCTGGGGCCGAGTTTTGTCAGCATCTGTTGATGATGGGTCTGTGAGTGTTCCTATGATTGTGTGTATGTACACCAAGCTAAAATAAAGGCACTGTCTAGACCCTAATACAGCTGAGCATCAAATCTGCCAGCATTCTTCTTCTCCTCCCTTTGGCAAATAACATTTCCTTTGACACCTGATAGCTATTGGGCACTCCAGTGTGTGTCTGCCTGTGTGTGTGTGTGTGTGTGTGTGTGTGTGTGTGTGTGTGTGTGCGCGCGAGCTATGTGCTGTCTGCAGTGTTTATTTGTGGTTGCTATCCAGCCATAGCGGCATCACTGGCCTTATCTCAGCCTGAGGATTACCATTAGATGATGTTTATTTCAGCCTCATACACTTCCATTGGAGCCTCAGTCAGTTCAAACGCCCGGGGGTCTGAATCAGGGGTGAGTGGGTGAGAGAGAGAGAGAGAGAGAGAGAGAGAGAGAGAGAGAGAGAGAGAGAGAGAGAGAGAGAGCCATACTTAACCAAACACAGCTATTGTGTGTAATCTGAATGCCTAAAGGACGCGTCAGCAAGAACCAATGAGACAGAGAGATAGAGATAGTGAGAAAGAGAGAGAGAGAGAGAGAGAGAGAGAGAGAGAGAGAGAGAGAGAGAGAGAGAGAGAGAGAGAGAGAGAAAGTAAAAGGGGAGAAGATGAAGATAAAGGTGATAACCCTCTACCCCTGCAGCAGCCTCCATTTCCACCCGAGTCAGCCCGACGTTCTCCTTCGCCCAGTCTAACCAATGTGCAGACTACTGTACACCAACATATCCATGAACAGGTAGTCTGAACACTGGGCAGACGGAGCGCGATTACAAACTGGCTTCCATGTGGCACTCTCGGCGTGATGGTGGCACTCTCTATTTCCACTGAAAAGAAAAGCGACTTAGAACTTCTTCTTCGGATCCCCTGCATCTTGCTCTCTCTTTCTCTCTTTCTCTCTCTCTCTCTCACTCTCTCTCTCTTGCGTGCTCGCTTTTCGTCTTCGGGGTAAAGGCGCAAGTATTCCACATACTTTTTTCTCTCGGGACAGAAGTTTTGTCCCCCATCCAGGTCTTGGTCCTGGTCCTTGTGTGTGTACTCTCCCATTTGCTTGCTTGTTTGTTTGTTTGTTTTGCCTGTTTTTTTCCTGCGGTCTTGCTCCCGTTGCTGTCCCCCTGTCACCGTACAGGCCAAGTGGAATATCCAGCCTTGACGTGGCACATTCGCTCTGACGACCCAGGGAAATCTGGGCGTGCTTTCAAGGAAGGGATATTTCAAAAAAGAGGGAGAGAGCGAAAAGAAGAGGGGGAGAGAACCAGAGCGGTTTAGAGGGAGGGACCTTCGCAAAACCATATATGGGTTCTGGCTTTTTTTTTTTTTTTTTTTTTTTTTTTTTGGAGGGCCCCGGCAACGCCAACCATCAAACGTCTTCTCTAGTCCCAACCATTCCTCCTTACTTTTTTTTATTGGCCTCTGGTCCAGTCTTTCATGGTTAGGTCTTGTGGTGTTTCTTTTTTTCCTTCTTCTTCTTCTTCTTCTGCCTTATTTTATTCCTCCCGCTTTTCCTCCTCAGTTTCAGCCTCCTTCTTCATTTTTAGAGCTCCTGCTCTCTTCTCTCTCTCACCCCTTCACTTTTTCGCTCCTCCTGCGCTCTCTCTCTCTCTCTCTCCGCCTCCTCCTCCATTCTCCTCCTCGCTCTCTTCCCTTGTGCTGCTAAGCGGTACCAGATGTTGAGTCTTAACGCCAGGCTGTCATTTAATCTCTCCCTCTCTCTCCCTTTCTCTCTCTCTCTCTCTCTCTCTCTCTCTCTCTCTCCATCCCGCGAAAACTCAGAACAGGAAGTGGGCCCCTCTGGAATGGAGGGGAAAGTATTTAAGAAAGAAAAGCTAGAGAAAGAGGGATTGCAAGACAGAAATAGGAACGGAGAGAAAGAGAGAGCGATTGAGAGAAATAAAGAAGTTGATTTGAATGGGGGATTGCCTACTGTGTGTGGCATAGATACAGTTAATCAGAACATCAAGACGTCCACCAAGTGTTCTGCCCCTGTAATCAGTACATCCATACATCTGTACACATCCAAACCCATCTGGCCGTGACCGTGCCAGTGTCCCCACCCATCAGGTAGAGAGAGTAGAGAGCTCTCGAGTAGTAGTAGTGATCCTAGTCTTTCTCTCTTTCTCTCTCTCTCTCTCTCTCTCTCTCTCTCTCTCTCTCTCTCTTTCTCTACTTCCTAACCACTTTTAGGCCTTAGAATTTGCATTGAGCCTAGTAACCCCCCCCCCACCCCCTCTCGCAAAAGGAGGAGGGGAAACAACTGTTTTGTCCACCACAGCGTTTGGTAATGACTTCCACATGTGGGTGCTCTCCCTCTTTTTCCTCCTCAGGTTCCTGCCTTCCTTCCATCCCCCTCTCTTCTTTTTGCTTCATGATGTTCACCCCATACCATGATTGCCCCCTTTATACTTTTAGTCCACCACCCCCTCACACACACACACACACACACACACACACACACACACACACACACACACACACACACACTCGTTTTATTTATCCTATTCTGTCCTTCTTACTTACTGATGTGCATTGAAACCCCTCCTCCTCCTCTTGCATTTTTGAGTGAGGTTTTGGGGGATACCATCTAGTAGAGGAATTTTGAATTTTGCTAGAGAGCAACCATTGTGGTTTAGCCATTTTGAAATCGGGCATTTTGCGCATTGAAAATGACTGCGCCGTCCTCGACTTCTCAACTTCCCTGCTCCCGTACGCTTCACATTCTTTACGTGGTGCGCTGGGAAGTGGATAGAGTTTGAAGTCGGGGATCCAGTTTCTTGGCCGTGTTATGGTTAGAATTCCCCGTTGTATGACCCAGTGCAGCAGTAGAAAAAAAAAAAAAAAAATCTGCTGACCTTGCTGTCTGTGTCTGTCTGTGTTTCTCTCTCTGCCTGCTGCTGCTGCTGCTGCCGGCTTGACTTCTCAAGGAGAAAGAGAAGAAGTACATGCTGCCACTGGACAACCTGAAGGTCCGCGACGTGGAGAAGAGCTTCATGTCCAGCAAGCACATATTCTCCATCTTCAACACTGAGCAGAGGTCAGTCCGTCTGTCTGCCAGGGTCAGAAGGCGCTGTTTGCCCAGCGAGACCTTTGTGCTGTGTTTATTTGGACAGGCCCCTGTGAAAAGGAAGAATTCGGTTTTTAAAGCATATGGGTTGTTGCTTCACCGGTTGTGCCCTTGGCCCTAAATTACATCCAAACCTCCTCCCTCCCCTCCCCCCTCTCCACCACACAAGAGCCGACACGAGGATGTTTCTGTGAAATAAAAAGTGGCACCGGCCCGGCTCACACTCCACCATTGTGCTGAGCCAGATGGTTTTACTCACCGACTCTGACTCTGCCTCGCCGTCTAGAGTTAATTCTAATCAACAAATCCAGATGTTTGGGACAGGGAATGCTGGAGAGGGTCTCCTCTGTTAGGAATTTCCCCTCTCCTTTGAACAGTCGAAATGTTCAGCTTTGCAGTGGAATTATACTTGAAGTTATAAGACTGGAAAGTTTGCTGTCAACGATCACTTTGATTGTTTGGTTCTAGGGTTTGGGAATAGAGAAACAGGATTCAAATAGAACTGAGAATTAAATGCTTAAATTCACTGGAATCGAATCCAAGTTAAATCGTTGCTGGCATGATTTTTAGGTGTTTTTCATACAAAATGGATAAAACAATGGATAACACAGTTCATTCTAATAATCTGCTATGGTTACTATTAAAATAGTATAGGCTATACAGTCCCTTCTGAACAGCAAAGAATTGATAAAATACTTTATAGCATTGGAACAATTAGCAGAACCAAAAAAAAAAAATCCTTTCAATTCACACCCCTACAGTACTTGTCTCTAACTGAATCTGCCTTCTGCTCCTTTAGGAACGTGTACAAGGATAACCGCTCTCTAGAGTTGGCCTGTGACACGCAGGAGGAGGTGGATAGCTGGAAGTCTTCTCTCCTGCGTGCAGGGGTGTACCCAGATAAATCTAGTGTGAGTATCTGCCTGTCCTACAGCCTATTAACCACCCATGCATGACCACGCCAACGCCGTACACTGACGATAAGTTACGGGATAACGGCCGCCGAGGTGTCCCCATAGAAGGTAACAATGGAGGAGGTTGAGGCAAAGAACAGCCTGACGGCACAGCCGGAGTTCATTATTACCTTACATCGGGACACCTCGAAGGTCGTTTTCCCGCTTATCACCCGGTTGCAACTAAAACGTATAGGCGGTAAGCAAGTGTTTAAAACATAAAAGAAACATGTGGCTCCGTTTTGAAAGAAGTTAACCTGTTTGGTTGGGGTACTATTTTCATATGAAAGAAAATCCACAAGGCTTCATTCTAAAGAGCATTGATAAGGAACGCTGGTGAAACTTTTTTACCCGAGAAAAGTCACAGGTGTCCTGTTATCTAAAAATAACGGACACCCTGACAGCCAATCAGAAAACAGTATTCCATTCCACTGGGTGATAAGTAATGAGTAATTATCTTTCAGGAAGCGAATTCTGGTTGAAAGTGACTTTTTCCTGGTACATTGGAGTTTCCTCTTTTAGTCCTGCTCCCCGTTTCAGAGTTTGGGATGTGCGTGCGTACCTTCATTATTTCATGACATATCAGAGAAAGGAACTTACAGTGAATAGATGTCAAAAAATTAAAAATGTGGCAGAAAATGGGAAGAGAATAGAGTATAGTATACAGTACTTGGCTTAACATACAGCAAACAAGTTTGAGAGAACTGGAGCGTTATGTTTGTAATTCACATTCACCGTGTTCCCTATTCCCATTCAGGTGGAGAGTGGAGAGAGTGGAGAGAGAGGTGCTACTGAGAACTTCTCCATGGACCCTCAGCTGGAGAGGAAGGTGGAGACCATCCGTAATCTGGTGGACTCCTACATGGCCATCGTCAACAAGTGCATCAGGGACCTCATGCCCAAGTCTATCATGCATCTGATGATTAATAATGTGAGTATTCAACCTGTACTGGATGCACTGCATTTCACTGCCTCCTAGTTTCAATGCTGTAAAAATGCTCATAGTCCACACTCCACTCATATGCATAAGCACCGTAATCTGTACCTAAGTCGGTTGAGTTGGCCTCATTATTGGTGTTACTGTAGTCTAGATGTGACTTCTACGGTTGTATTCTATGTTTCATACTATTGATTCAGAAACGACCAGAAGAAGATGGAAAATCAGTTAAATTTAAAATAATCAAGTAGTTTTGAAACTACAATACAATTAGAATTTTGAAAACTTTTGATTAAAAAGTAACTGAAACCTGCAAGATTAAATTAAAGAAAGAAAATGATACCGTAGTAGGTAAAATATGCCTTTTTTTAAGCTTTGAAGGAAGGAGTTGGTTCATATCAATCCCAAATCTACTCATTCTTTTTCCTCCTTGCATTGTGTGTCCCCTGCTGGTGAAGGTGAAAGAATTCATCAACGCAGAGCTGCTGGCTCAGCTGTATTCGGCTGGGGATCAGGCGGCGCTGATGGACGAGTCTCCAGAACTGGCCCAGCGGAGGGAGGAGGTGCTCCGTACCCACCATGCCCTCAAGGAGGCGCTAACCATCATCGGAGACATCTCCACCACCACCATTACGACTCCAATGCCCCCCCCAGTGGACAACGCCTGGCAGGGTGGAAACCGCAGGTATACTACAGTCGGGGGGGATGGAGATTGAAGTTTATTTATTTAACAAAGGGACAGCATATATTAAAAACATTTGAAACAAATGCAGAATATATAAGATTATAGCCATAAGGCTAATTTCCATCTTTTGTCCCTTTTGGACATTGGGATTGTTTCACTTCAGCTGTGCTGTGATTGGTGTCAAGTAGATTTGTTTGGCTTTTTGCTTTTGCATTTTATGAACCGATAAAAAGGAATATGTAATATTATTGCAATTTTTCTGTTGTGTGTTTTGTGTCAAATCTGACAGGAAAAAAACAAATCACTTTCACTTGTTACACTTGCTACATTCCACATTGGATTTATCTCTTTTCTGAACGTTTCAGTTTGAAATGAAATTTCACATCTAAATGAGTTTTCTTTACATAAAGATGAATGTTTGTACATAAAATGAGTATTTATTACAAATTAAACAAATACAAAGGATATTTTCAAACAATTACATCAACTTTGGCAAACCTGAACAGGCATGCATTGTCTCAAAAATGACAAGATTTGATTTGAAGACCAGTGATATTGTCTATAATTTATTTGCAGTATTTTAAATAGTTTGTTTCATTTCTTTTTGTAACCCCTTAAGCCATAGGTTCTGAAAGTGCAGCCCGGGGGCCAATGGGGGCCCACGGAAACATTTTTAGCAGCCCGCTTTAGCAACCCTAACATCTGATAATGTCTGGAAAACTGTTAAAGCTGTGCTAAAATTGCTTTGAAAGAATCAATCTCCATTTATTGGTGCTTAGTGGCATATATTCTTTGGCAGCCCTCAGTTCAGTGTTGGGTCCCTATATTGGCCCTCACTTATCAAAACTTTGAGAACCCCTGCCTTGAGCTTGAGCCATGTGGACTCATTCTCTCCCACCCTTTCGTTGTTCCGTAGGTCCCCCCCACCCAGTCCCACTGCGCCCAGGCGGATGTCATCTGGACAGAGGCCCGCTCCTGGCCGGGGTGCCCCTCCACCTCCAGGCCGCCCAGGTCCTCTGGGTCCCCTGAACAACAGCGCCGACTCACCCCAGGTCCCCAGCCGCCCCAACCGGGCTCCTCCCAGCATTCCCAGGTGAGTCAGCTAACAGGTGTGCCTTCACAGAGACACTCTGTAGCTGGTAGCTAAAGGCAAGTAAAATCCTTGGTTGTCACCCACATCTGGGTTCATTAAATCGGGTGCAGTATCAAAGAGTGAAAGTGTCACTAAAATACATGAAGATAATACGCACACCGGGGCTCCCTTTTAACGTTTATAGTTTTACTTTTCGGACATTCCGTCCTTCCACAGACAGACTGAGACAAGCACACTCATGGCTGTCATTTGAAACTGGAAGGTGCAGATTTATGGCCTTTGGAAATCATGTAGTGATGTTGTGTTCAAAATATTGTATGTATTTTTATTTCATGTTGCAGGATGCACTCAAATATAATTTGGCCGAGTAATATTTGCACTTGTAAATCTTCACTTGATGGAGGTTGACAGATTGCACCATATTTATTGAAGTGCTTCTTGGAAATGTGCAAATTTAAGGGAGGAATTTTAAAGGTTTAGTTACCAAGACCTTATTCATTGTATTACTGGAAATTATGTGACATATAAATTAGAGCCCAGAGAATTTAACTGGAATAGGGAGTTTTTGTAGAATATCAAAACTCTCTTTCACATGAGTCATACCTTATCTCACCCTTCTTCTCTCTGTATTTCTTCTTATGCTCTTCTCTCTCTCCCTTTATCTGTCTTTATCTCTCTGTTACTCTTAATTCATTCAGACTATTAAACTGTTGCAGGATAACTTGCCAATATATCAAATGTAGCTGCTTTGCAACTCTTTAAACAATTAACCTCTTTTTACCAACTCTGCTGAGTGGATGAATGCAACTAACTTTTACTAAATTTCTTTCTTTCTCTTTTTCTCTTTCCACTCTCCGCAATTTCTTGGCCTTTCATTACTACAACATATCCATTCCCATCCCATTTCAATACTCATCCCCCAGTCGGCGCCCCCCTCCCTCCCCAACAAGACAGGCCCCCTGAGCGGTCATGTCAGGCCATGGCTTCAGTGTGGATGAAGCACTTCCTTCCTCCCTCCTTCCCTCCCTCCTTCCTACCTGTACCTCTTCATCCCTCTCTCCTAACTCTCTCCTGCCATGCACCTTGCTGGTACCATCTCCCCAGTGTTGTCCTACTAGATGCAGCCTTGTGAGCTCCTGCATGTCCCTGCGTGTCCTTCTCCCTGGCTCTCAACGCTCAACTCCTGACCCCAGCGCTGCTCTGTCCAAGATCCATTACTCTCCTTGCTACTCTGCCTCGTCCTCCTCCCCCTTCTCCTCCTCCTCCTCCTCCTCCTCTTCTTCTGATGCGCTTGCCCCCTGCCCTGCCCCCTGGTGATAGTGTCCTCTCTAGCAGTGCTTGTTTTTGTGTTGTATCTCTGTGCCCGTGCTGACTCTGTGGTGGTGCTTAGATTTATTTACTTTTTTCTCACTCAGCAGCAGACCCTCTCTCTCTCTCTCTCTCTCTCTCTCTCTCTCTCTCTCTCTCTCTCTCTCTCTCTCTCTCTCTCTCTCTCTCTCTCTTTCTTTCCCTCTCTCTTCCTCTCTCTCTCTCTCTCTCTCTCTCTCTCTCTCTCTTTCTCTCACTCTCTCTCCGCCGCATTTCCACCTACTGCACTGTTCCTGTTGCTTCCCACTAGACATTCTCCGCAAAGATGCAGTATTGGGCATTCGTCATGAATGCACCCAATGCAGCCAGACCACCAGGCTTCTTGTTGTGCATGTTTGTGGGTGTGCTGTGCTGTGCTGTGATGTGCTGTGCAGTGTGTGTGTATGTATGTTTGCGTGTGTGTGTGTGTGTGTGTGTGTGTGTGTGTGTGTGTGTGTGTGTGTGTTTGGGAGTGGTTGGTTGCTTTTGTGTGGAAGTGGTGTGTATATGATTGAGCAAATGGAAGTGTGTAGCTGCTATAAATACATAGTCAAATTTAATGTATATATGCGTGAGTGTTTGTTTGTGTGTGTGTGTGTGTGTGTGTATGGGCCTCTGTGTGTTTTAACACATGTTTAGGGGTTGTATTGGTGTGTCGTCTGACCAGCTGTGCACCTGTATGATTTTATTTCTCGGTCTGCATGTTTGTCTGAAGCTGTAATTCCATGTGTCGTGTTTGTTTTCATGGTCTACTATTGTATGTGTGTGTGGGTGTGTGTGGCAAGTGTGTGTGTATGTATGTATGCACATAATCTGTGTGTGTGTGTGTACAGTATATGCGCACCTGAGCAAGTGCGTCACTCTTTGTTGTAATTCCAAACGTGACCCCGTCTGACCAAGTAAAAGTTGGTGACTCTGTGCCTGTGTCGTCACTGCCGTGGGCCGGGCCGGGCCACATCCTTAGGCCCCAAGCCCAGGCAAGGAGTGCACTGGCCGGGGTTACTGTCCCAAACCAACTGCCTGAGTGTGCACTCCACTATGCTGACTGTGTCTGCTCGTGCGCTCCGTCCCTGGCAGCACATACTGTATACCCTTATCTTACTGTGGCAAAGGGCATCCTTCTTTATCATGAATACTGGACTACTGGCAGGCCCTTCATTCAGGGGGGGAGGGGGAAGTGGGGGCGATTTATCTTAAGCCAGGTAACAACATCATCATTTTTTTTTTCTCTCTCTCTCTCTCTCTTTCTCTTCATCCGTAGAGTGTGTAGTATGATTGGTGCAAGTAGAGTGTGATTGACACAAATGTGACACAGTGGATAAAAACACAATAGCGTCGATAAGCTAGCTATAGGGAAATAGCTTTTAATATATTCTTTATTCAGCCAGATACTTGACATTTGTATCAGACAATGATAGAAGAGTGATACCCTTTGTGAAGGCAATGCACACACACACGGACGTGTTCAGAATGCCACTAGCATCGGTGTTGGATATCATGTAAGAAGAGGACACCCCGTCAGAGATGGCGACTGATCTGTCAATTTCCATTACACTCACTATGAGTTTCAGTATGTTGTACTGTAATGTGCGTCAACCTCATCTGAAGCATGTGATCTGCAGTATTGACCCGACCAAACTGTCACACTCTTTCCCCCCTCCCATGCAGTTAACTCAGTCTTAATGAATCCCTGTGATACAGTACGCCAGAGCAGAAGTTAGTTTTGCTTTTAAGTGCCCAGTGTAAAAGTCTTGTTTCTGTGGGTCTGTCCTCTAGTGACGTGGTGTTCTGCCAAATATAGACATTGCCAAATAGGTAATTTCTTCATTCCACAAGGGTGTACTCATAAAAAAAAAAAAACTCTATCTTGCGCTCACTGTCTGTAAACTGTTGTCTTTTACTCTGACTTGAGAGTCGATTTGCTTTATTGGCATGGGTAACACATCTGTATTGCCAAAGCTAATAGTATGAAAATAAATATAATATGCAATAGAAATATTACATAGACAGTGTTACACACATACGTATCAGAATATTTGTCTGCAGCAGAACACAATTAACTCCCCTCTGTAAATGTATTTATTTGGGAGCTGTACCAGTGGTTACGTTCTTTCTGTATCTCTCTTGATCTCCAATAAATCTGTCCTCACTCTCCTCAATGTCTTTTGATTCATTTGACCAGAACAAGTCATGCAGAAAGAAGATTCAGTAGGCTAGTGAAGACTTTGATTCATGTTAAATTATATATATATATATATATATATATATATATATATATATATATATATATATATATATATGCCACTTTTATAATAGATCTCTAAAATCACGAAAATAAGTTTGTACTAAGTTAATGTTTTCTATCATCAATATTTTCTTTATTAAATGTGTGTTCAATAGTAGGGAAAAGTCACGATTGGGATCATATGACCCCAAAGAATTCCGATGTATACATTGTTGCACTGTATTATCTTTATTGCATGTTTGGAGGAGATATGATTCCTGAAAACTATTAGGCCTACTAATGTCCTTATTGAACAAAATTCAAATGACAGTGAATTGTATATAGGCCTAGTGGAGCCAGCAAGAACAGAACAAGGTGGCACACCGTGAGCAGCCTAATGTATATCCAGCAGAGGGAGACAGCAACATAGGTTAGACTAGAGCAGAGCCGCATGGCTAAGGGCTAAATGAACTGGAATAGAGTGAGCAGAGAGACGTTATAATAAGGACTTTGCTTTAGTCCTAAATCTCTCAATCAACTTTATAGAAACAGACTTAAATAATATGTAAAATAGGCTAGAATACTGCAGATTTCATCTGTTGGCGTGGTGAACCCTTACATTATCACCGAGTGTTTCCAGATAGGCAACGTTACTTTACAGAATAATACATACAGAGGGTCGTCTATAGAAATATGGCTTGGTTTTGTTTTACTACTGGAACATAGTGTCTCCATCCGACAGTAGCCTGCTGGGGCACCACCGGCACTCATTTCTAAAGGCGCACGGTTGCTTCATTCAAACTGCGCAATAGTATCCTTGCCTTCTCATTGGACGACGGTCGGCCGACTTGAGGACTGTTATTTTGTCCAGTCCAACAACTTGAACACAGGAGGGAACCACTGAACGCACTTGGTACATGACAGCTGACACTCCTAACAAACTCACTGACTTCGTAGTATGCTTAACGAAGTGCATCAACTGAATGAACATATTTGTTTTTGACGAAAAAACGGCCGTACAAGAAAAACAGTGGAAAAACCGAAAAGATGTTGGTCACCACAGGATAATGAAGCGCTGGACTGTAATGATATGTGTGGTCGTTGCTGTATTGTGCTGGTAAGTTAACTTCGTTAACGTTTATGAGTGGTCTCTAATTCATTAACACTTTTCCAAACCATAATACTATTCCGCTTATTATTTAGGTGCTGTTGGACAACGTGTCTGAACCTTGGGTTAACGTTACGAACACGTAGTCAAAACAGCAAAGTTAGCAAGTTAACGTTAACGTTAGCTCCTGATGTAAGCTAACAGCAGGTGTTGTGGTTTTGAAAGGTTCAAATTGAGAGTGCCAATATTTCATATTTATCAGTTATGTGTAGATATTAGAGGGCATTAGAGACTAACGATATTACTATACGTTTTTACTTTAGTTAAGAGCCATTTGGATGGGAAGATGTCATGACATTGCTAACGCTAAATAATAGAGGATATGACAGCTAACGGAAGCTAGGTATCGATATCGATGTAGTGGATGAATTGCTAGCACACTTTCCTCTACGCTGATGATGTGTTTACACGCAACGTGGCCGATAAAGATTCGGTGCCAAACTACACACGCCAGTTCTTGTAAGCTATGAATCTTTAGCTAACAACATTAAGGTCAGGTAACGTGATCTAGCTTAGTTTGGGGTCATGACGTGTCCTTTCACCGAATTGTTTGGTGTTGTTCACATCTAATCAGAAGTGAATGACATATCGTTACTCAGTTACTAAACGTTAGCCGTGTCAGCCAGTATAACTTTCATGATAGTGCTGTATATTCCAAGTTTAATGAGGACCCATGCTGAAAGTCGTTGAGTGCTTGTTTCTGTGTGTATTGAAGCGGTAACGTTAACGTTAGCAGATAGGATAACGCTTCATTATCCCTTATCTGTGGCGTACAGCTGATTCCCTGCTAGAAGTTGGCATGACGTAAGTCATAGTAATAGCCTACCTGTTGAACTCAAAGTGAACTAATGTTAGTGTTTCATGTTGTCCCCCTTTCCAAAGAACGGTAACCATCAGAGATGGTTTTCCTAAACAATCATTACTATGATTTCTGGTCTGACGTTAAGTGAAAGTGCTGTCCATGTCGCTGTTATTGTTTATCTACCACAATCTTCAAAGATGACATGCCACTTTTTTATTGTGGGTATACCACATAGGTGCTGTCAGGAGTTAGGCTAAATGTTCATTTAATTAGCGATTTGCTAAATGAAATTAATTTTCCCATCACGCCTATGTTATCATCTATTGTTTCTTTGTTGCCATTGACAAATTCCTGTCATATCAAGCCACTCCTGACACGCGTCAGATACTGATAGAACAGGAAGAATACATCCGGTTTGACGTGACGTGACCCTTGTACTCAGATCACCTGTCCTGGGATTACCTGTCCCAGATATGATTCATATTTTTAGCAGTGGTGTGTAATGTTCAGCTGGGGACCAAATTAATTAGACTATCTTGGCTCCCTTGGTGACAAATTGTTCAAGCCCTTTGGATTTTGGTCTTGCGAGTCCATCTTTTTTTTCTCGTCTGTCATTTTGAAGCACCAATGCATTATGATGAATAATGATATTTTGTTATGAAAGTGGGAAATCTGTTCTTCGAGAACAGGGAGCTGGCCTATATCAACACTAAGCAGTCCAGCAATATTCCCTGTATGTAGGCCTAATTCCTTGGCATATGTAACGGTGGAAAAGTATCCTGACCGTTGTGGCTAGGCTATTTATTGACCCGATGGTTTTACGCTTCCTTGTTGGTGCCGCCGGAGAGAAGAGACAGCTGTGACATTGAGTCGTCCCATTCTCTGGCAGTCCTTTCACCTGACCTGAGTGGCTGTGGTGTGGCATGATGAATTTGGATGGTTGTTCGCAGTGTGATATTGCTCAACTGAAAAACTCCTCATCAGTCATCATAGGTCACTCTGAGGGCACCATCAGAATGGTATCAGACAGCATAATAATGGTGTTGTAGGCTAGACATTGGAAAGGCTAGGCTGTAGTCCAGAACCCATGAACACTACCGGTACTTGAATCTTTGACATTCAAATGATGCATTGGGATTACTGGAGTAGTCTTATGAGAGACATCACTTTAAACACATGGAAAACGCACACTTCACTGTCTTGCTCCAGAGGGAGTAACCTATAGCCTACATTATACAAGATGCATTGTTTTTTTTACTTCAAAACAGTGTGGGAAAATATCATCAAAACTACACATTATTAACCTAGCTTTTCGGCAGCATTCAACACCACCCTGTTTACTCACTAGTTTTAAACAGGAACTCTTTAAGTCTGTTTCTAAATAAACACAATGGACTGCCTTAAACCTACAAGAAAAGACTATAAGCCATCTGTCGTTCAAACTCATACTTTATGCTGTACTGTAGTGTCATGGATGTTAGGAGTCAATATGATCTAGGCTACACTTAAAATCAGTGCTGTGTAATGTTGCTTCTCATGGCATTGTGATTCATGATCATTGTACTTTCACTGAATTTAGCTTGTGATCTTACTTTATATAGCCTACCTCTAGAGCTTGACAATTTATCAAGAAAACTATCATTCTACAGCACTCATCTAAAACTAGTTTAATGTTGTTGTATAGAAGGAGTAACAAACAACCCGCAGAAAAAGCTGTGGAGTGTTTGTGTAGGGTTCATGTGTCTTGTGCATTGCTGTCTTATCTGTCTGGTACTAGCCTATCTCACTCATACTGTAGGCTACACATCATTTGTTTCGCTTTCAATGAATGTGTGAAGGACTACGTGACTATGGCCCAGTTTTTTTTGTTGTTTTTTTTTTTTTTTGCTTTTTTTGGCTTCCCCTTCACTTCTGGGAAAAAAACAGCTGCTGTTTGCTAAAATGCCTCTTCAGCTCTCTGCTCTGCTGTATCACTGAAGTATCGCTACTACCAAAGTGTAATCTGGCTCTTCCTCCGCCCATTCTCTCTTCTCTCCGTGTGTGTGTAGAGAGTGTTGTTATGTAATGGTGTTATAACCGCCTCTGTGCCGTGCCTGTTTGCAGGCACCCCGTTGGACATGTGTGTTGCACTGATCCCAGGCTGGCTGCCTCCCAGGGCCAGGCCCAGGCCCAGCCTACAGGACAGGACTCCAGTCTGCTGCAGGACCCCTCAGAGCAGCCTGGTGCATCACAGGTATAGCAGCACCTGCACCACAGACACACATTCAAACTCACACTGTGCGTGGTGCACCTCATTTATAATAGAGAGATGCCAGGATTGTGTTGCAGAAACATGATATTACCAGCACAGCTTATTCTTTCTTTCTATTTGTTTGTTTTTATGTATGTATGTATGCATGTATTTGTGTATTTGTTTGTTTGTTTGTTTGTTTATTAATTTATTCCAACTGTAGAATTTCACTATTGTATTGACAACTTGGTATTGTTTATGTCCCATGAATGTTATGCTTTGCAGAAGGTGTGGTAGAGGTTTCAATCAGAGAGTGAAATAGGCTAGCTGAACAAGGCCTGTAGCAAGGAGCCATTTGCCATCTGAACTTAATGGAATTCTATTGAGACTCATTTCCAGCATGAATTATGGAGTGCTTGTTTGATCTGCCATGACTAGACTAGCTTGCTGAGTGTCTCTCCCATCTGTGTCTGTTGTTGGACAGAGTGATGAGTTGTCAGCGGCCCAGGAGGCGGGAAGGCCATCTGAGCCCAGCGTGCTGACAGAGGGCAGTGAGACTGAGGACGGGACATTATGGACTCAAGGCCAAGTGGAGACTGAGAAACAGGAGCAGGTTCGTTACCAGAATGTTGTCCTACTCTGCACTCCGTTAAAGTGTTAAAGAGCCAGTATACTGTTAGTCCGGGAGCCATGGGGTCGAACCCGGATTTTTTGGTTAAAGTTTTTTTTTTTGCTTTATCTTATAGATTTTAGGTAGCTCTTTAAGATTTAAGAGGGGGCCCGGTGATATCCCTTGAGCATTTTCATATATTAACCCTTGAATGTCCTATATGCGGAAATAATGAAAAAAATCGCAAAAAAACCCTTTACATCAGTTTTAGTACTGATATTAAATGCATCTAGTTGGCTGTATCTAATTAGTATTCACTCTTTACTCAATGGTTATTCAAATCAATCAAATTGTGTATATTTAACCCTTTCATGACTTTCCAAAATTAACAATTTACACGTTTATTTTATATTAATTGCAGTTTTAGCGTCAATTGCAATTGCAATTTGTAATTTAGCTTACTACAAATATAATTGAGCATAATTAGATGCACTCAGGGAGGAAACCAAGTGACCAGCACCCAACCCCCCCCCACACACACACACACACACACCCTTCCCCCCATCCATGCCATCCATTCCACTCCTCAACTATGTACAGCATGCAAAATAACTACTATAGCATGTGCACACACACAATAATTATACATTGTGTAAAATAACTATATTCAGCATGCAATCACACACACACACACACACACACACACACACACACACACACACACACACACACACACACACACACACAAACATAATGTTCTAGGCCTATGTAGTACAATAACTATATAGCATGCAAAATAACTGGATAGGCTTTGTATGTGCAATATGCAAACACACTAATGCACAATTTATCAGCATAAGAAAGGACTATATATACAGACTTCAGATGTGAAACCCCCTCGATTTGTTTGCAAAACCCTCTAAATCGAAAATGAGCAAAAATCGTAGGTTTGACTATTGTTTTATCCACCCCTGGATTGAACTGCTAAATCTCTTCTGTAGCTCTCCTACCTGAAAATATGCACAAGAAAATGTCATACTGTTGACAGAACAGCTGAATTTAGTGAAATTGCTGGGGTTTTTAGTCTTGCAGCCACATCGGATCATTAAACAGTGAAGTCAAAAACCTCCTTGATAAGAAGCAGCGGGCATTTAGGAATAGTGACTTGACAGAGCTGAAACGCGTTCAGTGGAAACTTAAAGTCTGTATGAAAGAGGCGAAGGAGACACAACAACACAAGGGAAATGAAGCTGGAGATGAACAACATCAAGGTGTTGTGGAGGGGGATTAAGCAGATCACCAGCTGTGGGAGAAGTAGTGCCAAGGCAGAGGGTGATGTGGACAGAGCAAACCATCTTAACCATTTCTGCAACTGTTTTAATGGATCCGCTGCTAATGTGCCTATACCATCCACTTCAGCACACTTCGCTCTCCCCCTCACCACCTTTTCTGCCATTGACAGACTGTGCCACTCCTCCTTCCCTCTACCACTGGCCAACCGGTTATCTTCTACTGTGGGGGAAACAAGGATCCCCCAAGAGCAACTGGGGCAACTTGGGGCCTCTCACCTAAGGAAGCTTGGGCAGATCCACAGCTGAGGGGGCTAACCCAACTGCCAGGGGTCATGGTGGGGGAGTAGGGGATGGCAAGTAAGATGGGACAGTGTGACATTGCATGTGAGGAAAAGGGCATGGTGAAGGTGTGCTCTTGTATGTGGGGAGAGGTATGGTGGTAGGGTGAGCAGTGTGCTGAAAATATGTTTAGGTGGCTATAGACCAAATGTCCGCTACAAGACAGCCTGCAACGTTATAAAATCAGCCATGTTCTAAAACCCCAAAAGTGCTATTTGACATTTTGATGGCTTGCAACTTCATTCGACGATTGATTCACACTGCCGCAACTCCTCTTTAAAATTCAATTAAATTTTATTCTCTCAGTGCTTTACAGACAGTGCGGGGAGTACCCATGAGTAACAGGGGCAGAGAAAAACTCCCTTCGCTTAATTATCACTAATAATTCATTTATAGACAGAAGGCTTGGGCAGATCCACGCCAACCCACTTGCCAAAGGTCTAATATTCATACAGTCGGTAGTCTGATACATAGATTGACCATGGTTTACACAGAGTAACAGCATGAAAACTGAATGTTGTCTGAGAGTTACTATGGGAGGATGAAAACTATCTCATCTCATGTTGTTGCGGATCTTCAGTCTGAATTGGCCTTTAGAAGCTGTCTGACTGTGTTTGTGTGTGTGTGTGTGTGTGTGTGTGTGTGTGTGTGTGTGTGTGTGTGTGTGTGTGTGTGTGTGTGTGTGCGTGTGATGGGAAGGGGGTGGGCATTTGATGGAAGAGAGATGGAGTGATGGAAGTGGTGGTGTTGGCAGATTGTGCAGTATGTTCAAGGGTCAAGGGATCTTCCTGTGTTTTGTATGTGGGCTTATGAAGGTGACATATAATGACAATGACAGGAGTAGTAGTGTACTGCAGGTGTGGTGTAGTAGGTGAGTGTGTGTCATGAGGGAGAGGGGCAGTGTGCCGTGTGTAAGTTGAGGGAACTTAAATAGGCAAGCATGGGGGGATGAATGTCAGTGATGATATAGCCTGTATATAATTCCAGTTCCTAAGAAGGCACACCCTAACTGAATGACTTCAGATCCATGTCCCTCACTTCACTCATAGAAGACCTTTGAAAAGCTGTTGCTCCATCTATTAAGGATTCAGGTGCACCATGCAGTGGACACTCTGCAGTTTGCCCATGAAATGAGAGTGGAGGACGCTATACTCTGCTGCCCAGGGTGTACTCTTATCTGGACAATGGCGGCAGTGCTGTGAAAATTATGTAGTTGTTTTTTACTTGTCCAGTGCTTTTGACGCCATCCAGCCCCTGAAAGACAAACTGCTGCTGATGAAGGTTGATACCCCACTGGTGACCTGGATTACAGACTACCGGTACCTCACTGATAGACCCTACTTTGCGAGGCTGTGGTCTGCAGCACTGTGTGCCACAAGGGACTGTGCTCTCTCCTGTGCTGTTCAACGTCTATACCGCTGACTTCAGATGCAACTCTACATCATGCCACATGCAGGTTTTCTGATGACACTGCCATGGTGGAGTGCATTAGGAATGGACAGGAGTAGGTGTACAGGTGCCTGATGGAGGACTTAGTGGGACGGTGCAGAGCCAACCATCTGCAGCTGGATGCCACCAAAACAAATGAAATGAAGCCTGTTGTCTTCATTGACGGACTTGATGTGGAGAATGTGAACACATACAAATACCTTATCCTGAATCTTGACAATTAACTGGACAGGTCTGCTAACATACTGCTGTATGCTAATATACTGTACAAGAAGGGGCAGGAAAGGGTCTATTTCCTGATGTGTATGAGGTCCTTCAGTTGACGTTCTACCAGTTTGTAATGGCCAGTGTCTTGTTCTTTGTAGTGGTGTGTTGGGGCGATAACACTAAGGGATGCTGGACGTTTGGACAAGCTGGTATGGAAGGCTGGCTTTGTACTCAGCAGTGAGCTAGAGGCACTAACCCGAGGTACAGGTGAAAATGACCCCTAAATAGGCTATCAATAATAGACAATGAGTCATCCACTACACAGTAGCAGAGAAGCACGTTCAGCAGCAGGTTATCTTGGTTATGCTCAGACAGATTACAGAAATTTTTATCCCAAGGCCCATCCAGCTGTATTATGCCACACAGTATTATGTCCTTACTGTCCCCATAATAATTTTACTTGATGGACTTGAACATTTATACATACAGTATACATAGAGTAGACAATGTACAGAAATATCAAGCTGTTTTTGGCTAGCCAGGTTATCATGACAAATAATGACATGAAATTTTAGTGGTCTGGAAACAGTGTTCTCAGAAGCAGCTGTCTATCAATTGTGCTGGGATTAGCTTTGTATACTATTGTATGCAATTGGGGTTACAAACCATTCAGACCATAGGAATATTTGCGTTATATTGTGGAATATTTGCATTAACCAAGCATCATCAACTCTGCTACTTTCAAAAACATTTTGACTTTGCAGACTTCACTCCTGTGGGTTATGGATTCAGGCCTAGGCGTGTGTGATTGCCAGAGCTAGTATGCTAGCTAAACTTGTTGGCTATACATAGCTTGCTAGTTTTGTCATCCACACATCCCTACAGAAGTAAAAACATGAATAAAATACAGCATATGCCTGATTATCTAAGGCTTTAGCCGTAACAACATGACTCCGCCCCCAATCACATGGCCACGCCCCTAAATGATGACCACACCCCCTCCTAGGCCTTATAAAGGCCTTGTACACAAAACCAGTATGCTGTAGACCCTTGATAGAAAACATAGTGAGAAATGCTATACACATCAAGACTGCAGGACATTCCAATAAGAAATGATTAATATCCGAAATTGCTAATATCCGAAATCCGTGACCACACCAAGTACACTCTCTTATCTTAACTAGTAGACCTTGAACAACAAGAAACAGCAAAAAAAAGAAAACTTTAACCGATGAAGCCAGGTTTGCCCAAAATTTGTGCTTTGGCTCCCAAACTATGCGTAAAAATAGGATTTTTGAACAAAGCCCCGCCCCCAACCACAAGTCACACCCCCAACAATGACCCCACCTCCACCCTAGGCCTTTTACACATCGTACTATCTAAACAAACACAAAAATAAGTATGCTGTAGACCCCTGAATGTACACATCATGCATAATGTCAAAAAATTGATTTTCATTAAGACTGCAGGACACCCCTATAAGAAAGGGTTAATATACAAAATTGCTCAAGGGATATCACCGGGCACCCTCTCTTTTCTTAATAAGTAGACCTTGGACAACAAGAAACAGCGAAAAAAAAAACTTTAACCGACGAAGCCAGGTTCAGCCAAATTTTGCCCTTTGGCTCCCGGACTATGTATAACCATAAAGATAATTAGAAAAGCACTCAGAGAGCACAGACCTCCGCCAAGACAATGTGGTCACAGACACTATAAATTCCAGATCGTGTTCTGGATCACTGATCTCCACTAAAATTGAATCAGTTCTTACTTGTCCCAATATACACGTTGTCCAAACATTTCATCCAAATCTGTGCAGTACTTTTCGAGATATGTTGTATATAGACAGACAGACGCAGGCGAAAAAAAATAACCCCCTTGGCGGAGGTAGCTCTCAGATTAAGTGGATGGCTGGAAATATAACCTTCTAGTCCTGACAAAACCTGTAGTGCCGTAAATTGATTGCTCCTTGTGGCTGAGTGCAGCTCCGCTTGCGGTTCTTTGTAAATGTGTGTGAGCTTTATGGTATTGTCCGTCCTTAAGCACTGCCCTACAAGCTGTCTGACCTACTTCTTAAAAGGTGTCAGAAAAAAGCTTTAGCATTAAAGCCACAAAGCTCACTCTATTGCTGATGTAGGAGTTCAGTGACCCACTGTTTCTGTGATTCTGTGTATGTTACCAGTACGCATGTTATGTTATTGCTAAAATTAAACTACTAAGTAAGTACTAATTTGCTGTATCAGTATTAAATCCTTGATCAAACAATATTTTCTCTAAGTTGTTTATCAATTCGAAAAACAAGCGCATAATAACTAGTGACGATGTGTTTGCAATGGCATGTGGAGGTCATTTTGTTTTACAACGATACTATTATACTGTATGTCCCTCTGCACACCCAGGTGACGGGCACAGAGGTGATGGTGAGGTCAGAGGAGCCAGTGTTGGAGTGGGCAGCGGTGAGCGACCCCAGGCCGGCCCTGGAGCCTCCTCTCCCTGAGCCTGAGGCCGAGGGACAGGCTGACCAGCAGCAGCATCAGTGGGGGGAGCAACAGCCTGTGCTGGCCTCCAGCGAGTCGGCCACAGCCCAAGCCTCTTCCCCCAGCACCACCACCCCGGATGGGCAAGTGTCTGCTAGCACTCCTACCTCATCAGAGTCCGCTACCGAAAGGTAAGCACTGATGCTTTAAATCAATGGGCTCCTTGCACATAAACATTTTTGATAATGCCCACTTGTATCAGGTTATATTGGCGTAATTACAATCACGATAAAGAAAACTCACACAAACTTTCTGGTCATAGTCTAATAAAACTGCTAACTTTAACGGTAGCCATTTAATCATTCATTTAAAATTATGTTAGCTAAAATTCTAACGTGACTACCAGTGTTCCATCTCAGTGATTGCAGTCAATGTAAACCGGAAATCTCAGCGCATTATAGAATGTTATGTGCAAGGAGCAGATTGGGTTGCTGTAAAGATGACAATGATGGATAGAGATAATACTGTTTATTCTATCCCGGAGGAAATTAAGGCCTCATTTTCAAACAGTACAGCATGCCAGACTTGAGCTATGTAGGTGTGCACAAATGTGTGTGTGTGTGTATGGGTGTGTACGAGGTGTGTATATGGTGTGTGTACGGGTGTGTACAACGTGTATGTGTGTGTGCGCGCATGTGGGCATGTGTGAGCAAGTTCGTGAGCAATTGCGTGTGTGCATGCGTGTCTCCATGTCCATCCACCCTAATGTGTGCTCCCACACTCACTCACTCACCCAGTGCCACAGAGTCGTTAGTGGCCGAGCCCTCTTCATCTCCAGTGGCCAGCATGGACTCCTCCTCCTCCTCAGCCGACTGCGAGGCAGTAGAAAGACTCTCATATAGCGAGGTGCTAACAGAGTGAGTCGCCCTCTCTTTCTCCTCACCTGCCTGCACCCTTTGTTTTTGTTGTTGTGGTTGGTGTTGTGGTTGTTGTTGTTGTTGTTGTCGGGGGTATTCCAAGAATGCATTCTAAGCGGCAAACCTGGGTAAGTTAAGCTTGGAGTAGTGGTAAACCTCATAATACAAGAGCCTCAACTCCTGATGCTCTTCACAAAATAAAGCCAGCAGGGTATTCTTTTAGCAGATTTACCACTCTCTAGGTCAGTGTTTCTCAAACTTCTTCCGACCGGGGACCACTTTGCCCAAAAAGTGTTTTTCAGGGACCATCTGCTATCACGCCCCCTCTCACGTGCCGATAACCAGCGACCTTGTATTTCTAGGCATTTCTAAATGTGCATATCTATTCACTCCAAATTCAGATAGCTTGATGTTTTTAATAAATTGTTGGCCTGCCTCATAGTATTCAGTGAACAACTCATCTTTTGCCTCCAAATAATGTTAAGAAACAGACTAAATTCCCAGATTTATTTTTGGAAATCCCCTCACGGACCACTTGTGCTTGCTCGCGGACCACACTTTGAGAACCACTGCTCTAGGTTAACTAAACAAGGTTTATCACTTAACCACCATCTTGGAATACCCCCCTTGTTCCTGCTATGGTGTTTATGGACTCTTCTCCATTGCCTGCCACTTGGTTTGTCTCCAGTCTTCCAGTCGTGCTGGACAACATCAGCAGCGCCTCAGGCGGGGGCCAGGGGACCAGTACAGAGGTGGATGCCCCAGCAGGGCAGCTTGGCCAGGGCAGCAACGCTTCCTCTCGCTTGCCAAAAGACCAGGTGAGCAGCACGGACAACCAGTAGGAGCGATTTCAGGAAACTTTTTTTTTTTTTTTTTTTTTTTAATTTGTGACATTTTCCATCTTTTAGATGGTATTCTCAGTTGTAAAGTGCTGATCCTCTTAACTTATTACAATAAAAAAATAATTACGGTATATAAAAAAGAAAACTGCTTCAGAATCAATACAGAGCTTGGTTATGGTTGTCTGACAACAGATGTTGCTGTGTTGAGTTGTATGTATGCATGCACGTTTGTAATGTGTGTGTCTTGTGCATGTATTTATGTTCTGTGGCTTGGTGGTATTTTTTGCCCTCAACGGCACCTTCCAGGCAGCATTGTCTGCAAGGCCCTACCTTAATCCTTAACCTAACCCCCTTAACCCTCACCCTAAGCCTAGATTTAGGGCGGTAATGCATTGAAGGCAGCGCTGCCTGGAAGGTGCTGTTGAGGGCAAAATAGACCAAAGACCTGTTGCATACCGTGTACTGTATGTCTTGAGTGTGCTTAGATGTGTGCATGACCTAGGCCTTTATGTGAATACTTCCAGGCTTTGGGCACAACAATAGCTAAAGATGGGGACCCGTCAGTACCACCCAAAGACCCAGAAGACATCCCTACTTTTGACGAATGGAAGAAGAAGATGATGGAAGTCGAGATTGAAAAAAGTGAGGCAGCATTGACCTTGTGTCATTGCCTGTCATTCAAGTGTGTCACAGTGTGTTTTGTGCGGAATGTAGCTTTATTGTTAACTGTTAACTGTTGGCTATGTGATACATTTTGGTTACACTTTATTTGAAGGTACCGTCATAAGACTTACATGACACTATGACATGACGTTGTCATGAATCTGTCATAAACTTTATAAACCTGTCATGACTTCCGCCATTAAGTGTCACCCGGTATTTGTAATGGTTAGGGTTAGGGTTAGGGTATGTCAGAAGTCATGACAGGTTTATAAAGACAGATGACAGATTCTTGACAACGTCATGTCATAGTTAATGACCGTGTCATGTCAGTCTTATGACGGTACCTTCAAATACTTTTAACTGTTAGCTATGTGCTAACTGTTAGCTATGTGTTTTTGTAGTCATGTCATGGCTTTCCTTCCCTTTTGCCCTACATACTGATTATGTAATCACAATGTCGCTCCTGCTGAGTGTGTATTTACTGGTGCTTGTCACTGTAGTCCATCGGGAGTTTAACAGCTCTGTGGTTTTCTCCCTGCCTTTAATTATTGATGTAGTTTCTTATTTTTGCTTGAGCTGTATGTTGTGTTTACAAAATCTTTTTTGGCGGTTTGGTTTGGCCACCGTTTCACGCCCATAGAGTCCCTTGAGAGGCGTAATATTTTAAACCGTACTGCACAGATGAAGTGAACAGTGTGCCACTGCTTGATCTTCACGTATACCGTAATTTCCTGACTATTAGCTTGTACATTGACTGCGGCTTGTACATTGATTTTGCTAAATTTCTTCCGCTATGAGGTTAAAACAAGGGGGCAGTTAATATGGTGTTAATATGGTTTTGTTTTTTTTAACTTGCATAAAACACTGTCCTGCGTGTCCTGTCCTTATACACAATGCGGCTTATATGCGGGAAATTACTGTACTATACTATACTATGCTATGCTATGCTATACTATACTATACTATGCTGTCCTCACCCCAGGTCAGACCACACACACGTCTTCCAATGGGGGCAACCACGTTGCAAAGAAACCCCAAAAGAACTTACAAAACAACTACGCATCGGTAGAATGTGGGGCCAAGATCTTATCAGCAAACCCTGAAGCTAAGGTGTGTGGACCAAATTGAACTCTGAATTTCTTTTTTCTTCTGTACAGTAATTCAACGAGTTGAAGGTCATGTGGTTAAATATGTACCATATTTTCTTTTACTTGTCAGAGCACCTCTGCCATTCTTATGGAGAACATGGACCTATACATGCTGAACCCCTGCAGCAACAAGATCTGGTAAGAACTGTGTGCGTGTGCGTGTGTGTGTGTGTGTGTGTGTCCACAGAATGACAGGAAGTGCTACAGAGACGTCTCATCTCTGTGCATTATATAATGATGTAATAACAGAGAGGGGGCCAAAGATGTGGTACTACTCCTGGTCTTAACCAGCCTCTTGGTCTATGCTTCTCCTCGTACAAGGGTCTGGGATTCCAGCTATTGAGAAACGATTGCTTACTGGTGATGTTTAAATCCTGATTGGGGGAAAAAAGGATTGCCCTTGGCTGTTAGCCTATCGTATTCTCGCGCTGCCTTCTAAAAGTTTGTTGATTGGATCCTGAGCAATCGAGGCCAATGGCCAGAATCCCAGACAGAGTGCTGAAGGGAGATGAAAATCAAACAGAATTGTGTAGGAAGGCAAAAGCTACGTTAGTACTTCTCAGACCAGCCTACTAGTTCATACTGTTGGAGAGGAACTTATGAAACAGGAGTTCCAAATGGGTATTAGAGTAGGAGGCTGTTCTATTGGGCTTGTAAATTCACTCCTCTCTCTCTCAGCTGGCCCAGCACACTTCTTCCCTTTTAGGGCTGATTCAAAATCAACAGAAGCGTACCCAAGCATGCCATGCATGATGTGTACTTACGTAACACACTACTTGCATCCAATTTTGTGACTGGATACCACAGCATGTGTGATGAAGCGTGCCAAACAACTTGCGCTCAGGCTGGGTCTGTGTACTTGCATCTATCTTTATAAATCGGCCCTTAATTTTTGCTTGGTCTTTTTTTTTCTGTAGGTTTATTATTGAGCTCTGTGAGCCCATCCAGGTGAAGAAGCTGGACATCGCCAACTTTGAACTCTTCTCTTCTACTCCCAAGGACTTCCTGGTGTCCATCAGTGACAGGTCTGCCTCCCTCACGTTAGAGCTTGATCAACTTTATGGTGATGATGATGATGATGATGATGATGATAATGATTATTTTTCCGGTAGTTACAACTAGCAAGCGTCTTCTCCGGCCTGCATGAGCATATTAAAGTTCTGCTCCTCTGCAAACGCTTAAAAGCTCTTTATGATGTTGCAATATACTTTCGGTCCTTATCTCGCCAAACCTCTCCTTTTAAGTGACATGTAGTGTTTATCTAGTGAAAGAGACTAATGCTCCAATGGTGCTTGTCATCATCAGTTAAAAATATCCTCTTTTCCAGGTACCCGACAAATAAGTGGGTCAAGCTGGGTACATTCCATGGCCGTGATGAACGCACAGTCCAGAGCTTTCCGCTGGATGAGCATCTCTTTGCCAAATATGTTAAGGTACAGCTTTGATACTGTAGTAGCGCAGTCCTCTTCTCAGCACTCTTGTCATATCCTTGGTATTTCTTAAGGGAATAGTCCACTTCTTTATGAAAATTGGTTATTCCCCCCTTTACCTGGAGTTACATATGTGGGTAAGAGCATTTTGGTCTCAGTACATGCGTTGTCCTAGTCTGGCAATCCCAATTTTACCTTTAGCTTAGCATAGGCACTGAAAAGTAAAGTTGCCAAAGAGTTGCTATATGGCAACTTTGCATTCCAGCGCCTATGCTAAGCTAAAGCTAAAAAATGGGGTAAATTGGTGATGCCATACTAGTAAAACACAAGCACTGAGACCAGAATGCTTTTACCCACATATGTAACTAAGAGTAAGGAGATGAATAACCAATTTTCATAAAGAGGTGGACTATTCCTTTCAGGGAATAAAACTGGCCTACCCTCAGAGTTTGACTGCATATACAATTTCTTAGATCTTTTTTTGTTTTGTTTTGTTTAAACCAACTCAATGATTTTAAGTGATTTTAGATTGCATAGATTGAAGTGCAGTACCTTCAGCACAGTTCTCTAGGTCTAACTTAAGAAACTAATGTGTCTACCTCTTCAACATTTACTGAAAAGAAAAGCTTCTTTCTGATCGGAGACGGTCATATGCTCTCTGGGCCTATTTCCTGCTCGGACATGTGCACTGCTTTTAACAACTTCTTCTCTTTCCTGTTTTTTTCCTGCTTCAGATGTTCACCAAATATATAAAGGTTAGCCGTCTCCTGTCTTAGATCTAAATATTTGAATGGGTAAAATGGATGTCATTGGCGGCTAAGTGGGTCCGTCCGCACACCAGCTCCGACAAAGTGCGGAGCACTCTGATTCCGACATTCTATTCCATTGTTTTCAATGCAACACTGCACACCAGTGCTGAAATCTGTGGCTGCTGCCTGTTGATTACAATGAAAGTCTATTTTGTCTGAGGCATTCATAGAGATCCATTTGTGATTCCACAGGCTACTGCGCTATGACCGCTGCTTGTAGTGCGCTGCCATTGTGCGGGGCTAAATGAAACTGTCCAATTCAAACATGCTCTGTCGGAACCGGTGTGCAGAGACCATAACCCTGTTTCAGACTGTATACGTCCATTGATGGATCAGTGATGGACGGGGAGTCAATTTTGATTGGTTGACAGATTCGTTTCTACCTGAAAAGTTGAACATTGCATTTCACGAAATGCTTTTCACGAAAGCTACACGCAAACGACGGACGTATGCAGTTTGAAACAGCGGTTAATGCTTAGCAATGAGTTAATCAAACTCACGGACGGACCCACAATGCATTTCACAAAAGCTCCATGCAAAGTCGATGGGATCCATCGACGGACGTGTACAGTTTGAAACAGCAGTTAATACTTAGCAATGAGCTAATCAAACTGAGTCACTACCATTTTAATGCCCAGGACCTTAGCGATACTGTAATTTCCTGACTATGAAGCACTGATTTCAAAACACTGATTTTGCTATGAAGCACTGATTTCAAAACACTGATTTTGCTAAATATCCATGGATCTCTTCTCCCCAGTCTATTTCCTCATAAATTTATGATCTGATTCTGCTTTATTAGTAGTAATATTTAATAACTGTGTTTTGAACATGGGTACACTTAATGCAGGACCTTGTTCTGTAAATTTGCCTAAAACACTGTCCAGATGTTCGCACAGTACATGGTGCGGCTTGTATTCGGGAAATTACTGTATAGCAGTACAGATAACATTGCTAAACTATGATGCTAACAAGGAACAAATACTTCAGTTTCTCCATCCATGTCATCTCTGCTAGTTTGCCTGGTGTGGACTAATGTATGAGTCTGTGTGAGCCAGCCGTTTGAAACGAACCACTGGAAGCAGAACTACATCTAGCTGGAGATCACAACCCTTTTGTTTTCTTGTAGATTTGCCTCCGACACAGATTGCCACTGAAAAGCCTGCCCGGCATAATGTTGTCTATTGATTTGCTAAACCATTTCTTTGATCACAGTCACTGATTGAAGCTTGGCACCTTGTTGTCTGCATGTACTGTAGCAATGAGCATGCCCTTTATCTCTCCTGATGTGTGTGTGTGTGTGTGTGTTGGTCACTTGCAGGTGGAGCTTCTCTCGCACTTCGGCTCAGAACACTTCTGTCCCCTCAGCCTCATCAGGTATTCCTCTCTCTCTCTCTCTCTCTCTCTCTCTCTCTCTCTCTCTCTCTCTCTCTCTCTCTCTCTCTCTCTCTCTCTCTCTGGTAGTTAGTATCTCTGCCTTAACACTTGAATTATTGAATTATTGTATTCAAACTGTTGAGTCATTCACTAACACTGGTAGTCTTCTTCACCAACACTGGTTTTGTAGTCTGTTGTCTTCAACACTGTTTGGATCACTTGGTACATGTAAAAAGAGGGTAGTGTTCTTGTTCTTGTTCCATATCATAACCCCCACCCCACCGCACCCCACCCCAAAGGACGCTAGGCTAAATTTAGTTCTCATCAAGTCAGTTTTTCAACAACTAAAATATTACTACAGTACTTTTTTTTTTTTTGCAAAGTAGAAACAGATGACTGTGAGCCAGTTACAGTGGGCATTGTAACATACAGTCATGAAGCATATTTTCATCTGCACTTTGTCTGTAAAGACTATCCCTCAAAATGTCTTCATTTAAGTTGAAAAATCCTGTTGAGTAGAAATGCACATACTTAGGTGGGATTCTGTCTAATAATAATATAAGTAAGATGGGTCATACTCTAATGAGTATGTATCTAATGAGATGGGTCCTACTCTAGTGAGTATGTATCTAATGAGATGGGTCATACTCTAACGAGTATGTATCTATTGAGATGGGTCATACTCTAATGAGTATGTATCTAATGAGATGGTCATACTCTAACGAGTATGTATCTAATGAGATGGGCATACTCTAATGAGTATGTATCTAATGAGATGGGTCATACTCTAACGAGTATGTATCTATTGAGATGGGTCATACTCTAATGAGTATGTATCTAATGAGATGGGCCATACTCTAACGAGTATGTATCTAATGAGATGGGTCATACTCTAATGAGTATGTATCTAATGAGATGGGTCATACTCTAACGAGTATGTATCTAATGAGATGGGTCATACTCTAACGAGTATGTATCTAATGATATGGGTCATACTCTAACGAGTATGTATCTAATGAGATGGGTCATACTCTAATGAGTATGTATCTAATGAGTCCTTGGCTCACATGTGCCTCCATACTGTATGTAGTTTGGCGTCTGGGTTTTACAATGGAGGGAAAAATGACAAACTGAGCTCTCACTGAGTGCAGGATGACCCAGAATCCTATCTCCCTCATGCCCACACACACACACACACACACACACACACACACACACACACACACACACACACACACACACACACACACACACACACAAACTTCTTGTCTCACACTTTGTGCTTGCACACTCCGTCCTCCGTCCTCCTCCTGTCCCCAGAACACTAGGGGTACACGCTGAGCTTTTTGCACACAGAACATTATTGCAGCGTGCACATGGCCATGGCTACGCCTCCTTTCTATAGGAACAAACGGCCCTATGCTGGTGGTGGGGGGGCTGCAGGCTGCACACATGGGGCACAGAGAGTTCAGAACATGTTGTTCTCTGTAGACCAGCACCCCTTTCCTTTAACCTCGCATTGTGTCTATATGTACAATATATGTTAATGAGATTATATACATTATATTCATGCATATTGAACACAGCAGTGGGGGGAAAATACAGGGTCATGTTTAGTCACTTTACACCTTGACCTACAGTAGGGATCACTAATGTTAATAATAATGCTAACTTGTAGATTGTATAGCATGTTGAGGTGTTTGACTTGAATCTGTGGCCATTATTTGGGTCTCTATTCAAACAATGAAACGCTGATAGACTGTTACTGGGTGTGTCTGACACTGATAAGTTGGTAGTGGTAGTAGCAGTAGTGCTCAGTATCAACAAGTCTGGCAGTGTCACGGTTTGTCTGGCAGATAAGCAACACTAGAGTGTTTAGCGTGATATACAGTAGTAGGCGCCCCCTGGTGGCCAAATCGTGTAATGTCTGCTAATATTAGACTATGGTTCTATCTTTTCTATCTTTTTTTTAAAACCATGTAGATCTCTTGAATTTATGCTGTGAATTAATTCATGTTGTTCATTGCAATCCTGTGTGTAAATGTGTTTTAATCACACACAGTTATCTGAATCTTAATGCCTTCATAGCTTAGACAGTTGAAGAAACCCATTTCAACCTCTTACAGGACAACAGTGCCCTCTGGAGTCCAGTGCTGGCCACTGCACATCCACTCCTTCCAATCTAAGGACTAAGGAGTTTGGATAGAGAGGTCTCAAGAGGTGGAGTGATCAGTGCTGACTGAACTACTTGATTCTTATTGTTTGTTTGTTTGTTTGTTTGTTTGTTTGTAGGGTTTTTGGCACCAGCATGGTGGAGGAATACGAGGAGATCTCTGATACTTCAGAGAGACCAGATATTAATGACGATGATGACGGTACGATACTGAACATCTGAGTATTATAAAGGCCCCTAATGTGGTTGTGCATGCGTATGTGTGTATGTTTGTGAGCGGTCATATGTAAAAGCACTCGCGTGTGTGTCTGTCTGTGTGTATACATGGATTATAAGTAGGTAATCACATAGGTTGTCACTCTTCTCTCTCCAGATTACCCTGCTGGGTATGTGCCATCAGAGGCCAAATCGTCCAATAACATTATCAGATCTGCACAGGGTAAGCTGCCTGCCTGCTCACTAGGACAAAGTGTACTGCTAGTTGGATGCAAACATACTGTACTGTATTCATAAAACATTTCCTCCAACGGCTGCTTCCTTGCGAGACCGTGGAGTTATAATGAGAGATGATGTAACGCTGGAAAATGGTTTCCTTTTTCCCCCCACAGATGCCATCCTGAACATGGTCAACAACATCGCCGACAAAATGCTAGGAAGCAACTCGGATGGTAATGATGATACATTTATTTTCTTGAAAGCCTTATTACTGAAACGGTTGTCAAGAGTGGTCAGGGTTTTCCCCAGCTGAAGTGGCTAATGTTAGGCTGAATGTGTGTAATAGACTGTACTGCAGTTATGAATGCAAGGCACCTTGCTTCATCTTTAGGCCCCATCATTCTGAATCAGCCTCTGCTAGTGTTGCTCTAGGCTAGGGCTCAACACAGTCTAGTGGGTCTTCTCACAAGCTGCTCCCCCTAGTGGACTTTCATTGGTAGGACAGTGACATTCACATATGGAAATAGTCCCTCCTTGTATTTTCTACATCTTCTTGTATTTGAAGTTGGCAAGTTTATTTGTAAATTTGAAAATATAAAATGGCTACATGTATGGCATTAAAGGTATAATCCGGCGTGAATCAACACCTAGCCCTGCTGTTTTATACTGCTAAGCGCTACTGAAAGCCACCTCAATGATAGGTTTGTGCTTTGTCGACCGAGTTTGCGAAACGGCAGCTAACACTAAGTGAATGAGGCATGTCAAAAACGAAACCTAATCGAATTGCTTTCGTTTTGAAATGCCCCTTTCTGTTAACGTTAGCTGCTGTTTCGCTATCTCAGTCTGCCTTGCATGAAATCCAGTGATTAAGGTGGCTAGCAATAGCGCTTGGCACTACAAAACAGTAGAACTACGTGTTGATTCACGCCGGCTTTCTCCTTTAAAATAATGTAATTACTACATGGAAGTAATGTTTTAATTTTCCCCTCAAGGTAACGGCACTGCATCAGCTGTGAACATGTCCAATGCCTCCTCAACAGAGCAGATCTCCCCCACCGCACCCATCTCTGCTCAGTAAGACTCTTCTACAGTACTTGGATTGAAAAGGATTGCAATAATATTATATTAAAGGAGATATAGAATGGCAAACCACTATTACATTGGCTTTGATGAATTAAGAGAAATTGTGCTTGGTCAAAAAGCTATCATGAACATGAAGTTCTGCCCTCTTCCATATGGAAATTTAGAAATAGGCACTAAAACATGGCCGTATTGGAACAAAGCCTACAAGTGATGTCAAATAGCACAAAGCCATTGCAGTTCAATTGAGATTTCCAGAGAGGGCGTTGTTTAGGTAAAAGGGCCATTCCAATCCTAAATATGAGGTGTTCATTAGGCTCGTAAAATATCACTTAAAAAAAAATATATATATTTTTAAAATATTTGTATTTTAACATTAGAATACTCAATTAATTCTATGTCCCCTTTAATAACTCCAGTCCGAAGCATGTGATGTGAAGACTCATGTGGGATACTTGCACTGATAGTCTAAACCCCTCTCATTTTCTCCACCCGTTTAGAGTTGAGCCCACGGATGTCAGTGAAACCGAAGTCGTGAAAGAACCTCCCCCAACCCCCACACAAGATTCCGCCACAGAGCAGTCTTTTACGCCAGAGGAGACCGAGACCCCTCAGCCCTCCACCCCGCTCGCCTCCACACCAGCGACCTCCGAGGTCAACCAGATCGTCATCTTGCTGCCGGCAGACGACGGAGACTCGTCAGGAGGTTCAGGCGAAGCCACATCGAGGGAGCAGACAGACATGCGCCTGCAAGAAAGCTCCATCTACTGTGAAGAGTCTCCTCCCTCCTCCTTATTCACCTCCTCCTCCTCCTGTCTGGCCTCCCTGCAGGAGCACCTCCTTCAGCAGTGCTCAGCCCTGTTGGCTCTACAGAGGAGGCGCAAGAGGACTACAGAGAAGCCTTCAGATGCATCCTCCTCTTCCTCATCCTCTTCCTCATCCTCATCATCATCATCATCAGCTCCCATCTCCCCAATCTCTCCCAGCCAGCATGAGGACTCCAAATCCACCAGAGGCTCCCCTTACCCTTCTCCCAGCGAGAACCCACCCTCTCCTGAACATCCCCCACCCGTCTCCCCCAATCGGCCCCCGATCCCGGGCGACCCTCTGGATCTGGCTCCCAGCTTGACCCCGTCACTGTCGGAATCCTTCTCGTCCGACCCGCCCTCCCACAAAGCCACCCCGGCCATGGACCTGAGCGAGTCTTCGGTCTCAGGGGCAGGAGCAGCAGTGGGGGGTAAAGAGACGGAGGTCCGTAGCCAAAAGACTCCCGTTGTCTCATCGACCGACTCCTCTCCCCTCACTGCAGCCACCACCAGCACCACCTCCTCCTCCTCCTCCTCCTCCACCCCTAGCCCCCATGAGGAGGCCATCTCCCCTGGAGAGGAGACGACCATCAGGAAACCTGCGGAGGTGGAGCAGCCGGGCGCAGCAGAGCCAAAGGCTTCCACAACTGCCTCCAGTGACAGTGTGGTGTCCGAGCAGACTGACCCAGGATCTGCTCAACCCACCTCCTCAGGCACAGAACCAGCTGCCCACCCAGGCCCTGAGGAAAGGCCTGGAGGACAAGAGGAACTCCCACCCTCATTATCCCCCACGGAGGCTTCCGAAGGCCCCATGTCCACTGGGGAACCAAGGCTTCTGGAGGATCTTCTGGAGGACACCATATTGAATGATCCAGTGGCCAGCACTGGCCAGCCTTCTCTCTCCTCTTCCTCGGGCTCTCCCTCCCCCTCCTCCTCTTCCTCGCTAGAGATGCTCTCGGAGATGGTGAACGCCACGGAGGCGGCCGGCGGGAGCAGCGGTCAGGGGCACGGCTCTGGCCAGAAGGAGTCGGTGTTCATGCGGCTCAACAACCGCATCAAAGCCTTGGAGATGAACATGTCCCTCAGCGGACGCTACCTGGAGCAGCTTAGCCAGAGGTATGTCTCCCAGTTCCACAGGTGAATAGACAATTAAAGGAATTATCCGGAGTGAGTCAACACGTAGCCCTGCTGTTTTATACTGCTAAGTGCTATTGAAAGCCACCTCAATGACCGAATTTCGTGCATCGTAGACAGAGTTTGCGAAACGGCAGCTAACACTAACAGAATGAGGCATGTCAAAAACAAAACCTAATCGATTTGCTTTCGTTTTGAAATGCCCCATTCTGTTACTGTTAGCTGCTGTTTCGCCATCTCAGCCTGCGTTGCATGAAATTCAGTGATTGAAGTGGCTATCAATAGCACTTGGCACTATAAAATAATAGGGCTACGTGTTGATTCACTCCGGATAATTCCTTTAATAGAACGATAGATAGATCCATCCAGGGGGAAATTTTGGCAAGCAGATAGCCCGCCTTGAATGGATAGGCAAACAAATACCTCATACTCAAACTGAAATACTTGACATACTAATGACTTTACTGTCTCTAGTCATAACAGACAGACTCTAGATTAAATTAGAAAGAACTTTTTTTTCTTGATCTTGTTGTGTTTATGGCATTGCATGTATCTTCTCTCCAGGTATCGCAAGCAGATGGAGGAGATGCAGAAGGCCTTCAACAAGACCATCATCAAGCTCCAGAACACCTCCAGAATCGCAGAAGAGCAGGTACTGTATTTCTCCCTGAACACAAGAATGGGAAACTCTGTTGACACTTTCATCTGAACATTTCATTTGGATCAGCAGTTCTGCAATGCTGTGCTCTGCAGTAATGTAATGATGAGCACTCAATAAAACTCTGGACTCAATTTAATTTGTTTGACATGGATGAGTGTTTTAATACTGTACCTATTCTGGTGTGTGTGTTTTGTGTTCTGTGTGTGTGGGTGTGTGTGTGTGTGTGTGTGTCTCTGCTCCCTCAGGACCAGAGGCAGACGGACTCCATCCTGTCTCTGCAGGGCCAGCTGGAGAATGTGACTCAGCTGGTGCTCAACCTGTCGGTCAGAGTGAGCCAGCTGCAGAGAGAGGTGAGGTCAAAGGTCACGGAATACTCAGCATAATGAAACAAGCAAATCACTTCAAGCAACACATCTGAGCACTTTGTGTCGCACTCTGCATTAAAAATGTGCTAGGCTATATAAATGCATACTTCTACTATTACTACTGCTGCTACTACTACATGACTCTGAGGCAAACATGAAGTGATCTGTGTAAGTCTGTGGGAGTCTTGGATACTTTTCGAGTATCTTTATGATATAAGTGTATATATGTGTGTGTGTGTGTGTGTGTGTGTGTGTGTGTGTGTGTGTGTGTGTGTGTGATTGAGTCCTCTTCTGTGTGTGTGTGTGTGTGTGTGTGTGAGTGTGAGTGTGAGAGAGGGAGATGAGTCTTCTTCAGTCTTGTGACCTCTGTGCTGTGTGTGTGCGCCTTGGCAGGTGTCGGACAGGCAGAGCTACCTGCTGCTGTGCCTGGTGCTGTGTCTGCTCGTGGGCCTCCTCCTCTTCATCAACCACTGCCGCCTCTCCTCCTCCCCTCCAGCCGTCCAGCCCGACTTCACCCACGCCAGCAGCTACACCTACTGCTGCCCCGAAGGGTGAGACAGACAGACACACACACACACACACACACACACACACACACACACACACACACACACACAAATATGCCTCCGCTCCAATATGTCAGACAGAATGTTAAAATGTCTCAATGCTTCAGTAATCTGAGTGATTGTGAGGAACTATTTCAATTGTAGCTGCTTGATTCTGCATGTATGACACACCGATCTGATGCCTGTGAAGTGTTGTACAGTATGTGCCATGTATGCATGTATGATACCTGATGAAGGTGCATGGTTTAATTCCTCTCCTGCCTCTGATCTCTGTGTGTGTGTGTGTGTGTGTGTGTGTGTGTGTGTGTGTGTGTGTGTGTGTGTGTGTGTGTGTGTGTGTGTGTGTTGTCTCTCTCTCAGGTCTGAGCCAGGCTGTGATGATCTGGGTCTGAAGAGGAGTGCCTCCTTCCCCCTCCTCCAGTCTGCCTTCCAGATCCCCACCATAGAAGGCAAGTGCTGGGGCGCTAGTTTCAAGAGTTGCAAAAAATAGGTCTTCATGTACGCAAGATCTGATATCACCAAGTATTTAAGAGTCCAGGATCAACGTCAAACGTTTGCCCTGGATCAATTAACCCTAACCCTTAACCCTAACCCAAATCCTAACCCATTCATCCAGGGCAACAAGTTTGACATTGATCCCGGACTCTTAATTACTTGGTGATATCAGATCATCCTTCATGTACAAGCATTACTTGTGCTGTTTGCAGTGAGTTTTGTTTGCTCTCAAAGATGCAGTTACTTAATGCTGTTGTACTCTACTCTACACAGGGCCAGCCGACGCGTACAATGTAGAAACTTCCAGAAATCCCCTCTTGAATAAAAAGGTACTCAAGCACACGTTACAGTGCAGTGCTCACATATGTTGATCCTGGGCTGTCTCTGATCGCTTCAGCATCTATCTGTCTGATGTGAATCTTTATATGAAGAGTGTTTCCACAAAAAAAAAAATATATATATATATATTCAGATTTTCAGATTTTCAATATTTTTACATTCTATTTTTTAGAAATATCAATGGATGTAAATTTTGGTTGCCTTAACTTAATTTATTTTGACATAATGACATCACCATAATTGTAGTTTGGTCAATATTTACAGAAATAAACAATTAAAAACATGATCATACAATATTTTCAAAGATGGATTTATAGTGTTTTGAAAACAAGCTCTTCATATTCATTCATTCATAGTCATTGGGTTCTAGTATGCTAAGTGCAGCCAAGTCAGTCCCATTCCTCACGCCATCCATCTGTGTCTTGTCTTCCTCCTGTCCGCTCCCTGCAGAAGAAACGCTGTAAGATGAAGCAGGCCCAGAAGAAGGTTGAGACGCTAAGTGCCGCTGTGCCACCCTGCACCACCCTACCACTGGCTAACGGCGGCCCCCCATGTGTCGGCAGCTGTGGCGGCACTGCCAGCCTCCAGCCTCCCCTCCCTCACCGGCTTCGGGACGCCTTGTCGGAGGGCAGCTCTGAGGGCTCGTCGTCGCACTCGGACGAGCCGTCCTTCTGCGGCGTGGCCGCCTCCTGCAGACGTCTGTGCGACAGCATGCCGCCCCAGGGCCGCACGCGGGCCGAACGGCGAGCCTACAAGCGGAGGCGCTCCAAACCGGGTAGTTGCGGCCGGGGTGGCGTCGGAGGCGGTGGTAGTGTTGGTGGCACTGGTGGGGTGGTGGAGCTACTGCAGGCCCCGCGACGGCGGAGTGACCCCGTGCTCTCTGGGGGGGTCGTTGTCGGCGGAGGAGGAAGTGGGGTGGGGTCCATGTCCTCCCTGCAGGACCTGATGAAGGCCAAGCAAGAGATGAGCACAGGGACCCTGGGGGCGATGGCCATCTCTGGGCCACCTTGATTCTGCTGCACATCATCACCACCACCACCAGGCGGCACTGTGGCGTCAGTGCCCGTGTCCATGGAGCTGGAAAGAGGCCTTGTTAAACCACCATGCTGTGGGACTTGTCTGGTGCACAGGGAGAAGTTAGGGGAGTGGACTCCTGCTTAAAGCACTTCAAATGGGACGATGCCCATGCTTCCATTATCCTACTCCCCAGCAATTGTAGAAAAAAAAAAATATATATATTATATTGCACCTTACTGGCCTGAGGTCAGATGTAGATGTTTTAGGGCTAATATTGATGAAGCGTGCGCTGTTTTCAGGACAACGGTACAGCAGGTGTGACCTGTCAACCAGAAAGGAGAAATTCAATGTAAATCAATCCACAGTCCTGTTGTTCAAACTCACCATGTGCTGTAGGTAGGAAAAAAACTAAAGATGGCTAAAGACCAAAGATCTGTGACGACAAGGGCTGCGACGTTCTAAAAACCTGAAACTGCAATTGGACATGTTAAATCTTGTGCGACGGCTTGCAACTGCTTGCAACAACCTGCGACTATTGATTCACACTGCCGCAACTACTCTCTAAAACCGTCTCATCTCGTCACAGATCTTCAGTCTGAATTGAGCTTAACGCTAAGTGAATGGGGCATAGCAACTTAAATTCTGTTTCATTTCACTATGCCCTATTCAGTCAGCATTAGTAATCGATTTGTTAGTTGGTCTATGTAGCATAAAATTTTCTTGTTCTTTTTCTTAAAGACAGTGTTCAGGTGCCTGGAACAACAGGGCTATTGACTGATTCACACCAGATTTCTCCTTTAAGACGTATGTTCAGGTGTTTTAAGCTGTGAGGGTCATTTTGCTAATCTGATAATGACTGGCTAATATGTCAGTTAGCTGCTGCTGCTGCTGCTGCTGCTGCTGCTGCTCTTGTCATAAATCAGCTGTGTGACAATCACACATACAGTACCACTGACATCTCCATGAATCAAGTTGTACTAAGTAGCCTTCAGTTTCCATTGTGGGTGGACATTGTAGAAAAGAACAATCACTTAGGGCTTTTAGTCATAGTTAGTTTACCAGTCATGCCTTTTTAACCAGATTCACGTGTTGGAGTACCATAAAATGTACGGCCCCAAAGGTTTGGTGAGTGAACACTCTGAACCATAAAACCTTTTTTGTTGTTGTTTCTATTTATTTATTTTTTAAAACTCCGATTTTGAAAAGTGAACTTTTCCAGATAACCTGTTTCTTCCATGGCTTTGTAATGTTTTTGTGATCATTCACTGTATTAAATCTGGACACCTGAAAGGTACCTGACACGCTCTCTGGTTCATTTTCTTCTGGAAAAAAAAAAGTGTTTTAGTATTTCAGTGATTTGCACAGAGATTGAAGCAACAGGTCTGAAGTTTTTACAGAGGGACAAGGCGCAAGTATGTTTATGATTAGGGGCTCTTTGCAGATGCTTTTATTCCAAGTGACGCAAAATACAGCAGCACAGAGGTACCACAAAAGAAAATAGTCCAGAATGAGACCTCTTCCAATGACGTGTGTTGGGTTTGGGGTGACCCAAAGGACTCATTTGAGATCATCTGAATTAAATAGCTGGCTGATTGTAGCCTGGCGAATGGCAAACTAAAATCACAAGTGATATTTAGTCTGGGGACCTACCTATTGCATTTCTCGTAGCGGAAGCCTCGTTTACAATTGTCCATAGCCGATTATTGGGCGCTACGAATGTCTATCATAGCGTCTGTACATACCTCGGAGCCAATACCAGAGCCACCACGTGACGTAAAATGCAATCGAGGGCCGTACAAATCCCTTTTTGTTCTGGGATTGGATACCGAAAGCAGGCGAGAAAAACGGCTATGGTCACCATGCTCCTCTGCAGAATGAAATGAAATAAGCGCGCAAAGGAGCATGGGAATTCCTAGGCTAGGCTGATTGACTAACTGGGACTTCTTCATTGAGGCAAACCGCCATGATGAAACCACTCTGGTCTTGCAATCAAGCGACTTTTGTCCAGTGAAAAAGTACTGTTGACGCAAAATCAACCCATGTATGCTTTGCTTCAAGTCACACTGCCATCTCAAATGAGCTTATATGAAGAGTTCAGATGCAAAACCCCTAACTCCACTTGACCACTTTTTGAGAAAAAGGCCATTTTTTATCAGCCATTTACAGTGTTTTGATTGTAAACAGATATTATAGACACGGTGGGGAGCAGGTTTTATTTTATTTTTTTCACAAAAACATTTCATTTACATATTCTAGATTTATACAGGATTCACACAATATCATTCACTCAGTTTTCACAAAAATGGTGTTTAGGGGGTTTTGCATCTGAACTCTTCATATGTAGCCTACAGTATATTATTTTCACTGCACAGACTTAAGCAGGGTCAATCATGATCTACCATCTCGCTGCTTGTTCCCCGGACATTAGAAAGAAACCACACCACTTGAAAAGCTCATTGCTCTTGGATCAACAAAGTTCACAGCTTTAAGGTTTTTTTTAACACTATGGATGACACTTGCGTAAGTGTAGCCGGTGGCGGTCCGCACCGCACACGGGTCTCGAACCCGCCACCCCGCAAGCTACAAACTCCCGGCGTGGGAGTGGAACGCTCTAACCAACTGAGCTAAAAGCCCGAGCTTCTAACTCAGCGTGTTAGAAGCGCCCATGGAATTGGGTGATGAGGATTTACACACTACCGTCGAGCTAGCCGCGCTAGCTGACCTCCGTTACACTCACCCTCCAAATCCTCACTCCCATCCGGGTCACGGCACCACGGCTAGCCGCGCTAGCTGACCTCCGTTACATAAGAGTCACATGATTGTCATCTTAAGCCACTGTCCCGCTGTCTAGTGATAGTGATATTCATTTGGTCAATGGAAATTTTGGTGAATTCTGCTGAATAACGTAAATCCTAAAATTTTGCATGATCCTTCACATCATACACAGGCTTACTATACAGCAACACTCTCTGGTGTAAAACTACAGCCACCTATCTAAAGGCACATAAACCTTTCAAACATTTCCCAAAACCTTAGGCCTACTTGTTAGATAAGTTACCGCCTCAAAGGTTCCGCTTATTACACAGCTACCCAGTGTAGGTAAGATTTGGTGAAATTTAGTTGTATTCTTCCTACTAATTTGACAGGTCCGAAAATATAGTAATAATGCTGTCAAATGATTAAAATGATTAATCTGATTAATCACAAAATTTTACAATGATTAATCGTGATTAATCACTTTTAATTGCAACTCATTTCCTCCAGTAAGAATTTGGATGCTAGGGTATGTTGGATCCTTATTTTGCCCTGTAAAGGCCCTGATACTAAATAGTTGGCTTTGTTCTTCTCAAATAGGGCAATTCACACCTGTCCCCTACCCTGAAGAGTTCCCCAAACATGTTGTTGGACAGTCAGTAGCTAGTCCATAATCTGTGTATAGTTTGACTTGATAGCTGAGCCATTTTCTATCTGAAATTAAACATAATAAATGCCATGAAAGTGGCATAATCCATGAGGATTAATCTGAGTTAATTTTTTTAATCTGAGTTAAATTTTTTGGATTAATCATTTGATTAATCAGTTAATTTTGACAGCACTAGTAATAATGTAAAGATAATGACTGGAAGTAGTGTGTGTTTGAAAGTGTGTGTATGTGAATGATGGTGGTGTATGTTTTTCTGTAAATGGCAATCTGTGTGAGCCAAACTGTCATAGATACACATTTAGGGTGAAAATTTGAGATTGAGAGATAATTGACTGTTGAACAAATGCACACAGAATAGCTGTTTAAAATAGTTTAAAACTGATGCCATGGATATTTTTGTATCCAAGTATGAAAAATATTTATTACAGTAATATAATTACATTTTATTAATAATCTCTCTCTCTCTCTCTCTCTCTCTCTCTCTCTCTCTCTCACACACACACACACACACACACACATTCATGGTTTCTTAAGATTTTTTTGATTTTTTTTTTTCAATTAAATTTGCAGCATTCTTTTTAGATGAAAGCTGGGTAGGATACATACATATTTTGTGAGGAATGTTTAAACAGCTTTTCCATGTACAACATTTATCTTCTACCTTCCTACCTTGAGGTGCAACTTTTTTCCTATCCCCTAATTTGGATGGAGATGCACCCTTTGTGGAACATGTTTTGTCCAGTGAGGAATGAACACAGAATTGGGTTCATGAAGCTGTTGGTATGGGCTATGATGATAGAGACTGGACACCCTGTCTTCAGCAGGTTTGCAGAATAATGTTATATTATAACACATGATGGACCTTCAGCAGATGGAAGCTTTGGTAAGGAAGCCAGCAGACTACAAATGTTATGATAACAGCCGTCATCAACTTCGTTTAGCTTGTTTAATTAACATCACATTTAAAAAAAAAAAAAAAAACTAAATTCAGAATTCTTTTACAGAAGACCTCTTACATTAGTATGTGTGTTTTGCTTGGTTGAGATTGTCTGAGTGGCATGTAGACTGACTTGCTGGGACTTTTTATTCTGGTTTGCATGATGGGACCAACAGTATATCTTCACTGCACACACGGCAGCAAGGTCAGTCATGACTCATGAGAAAGAGGCTATGCTGTCCCTGATCTCGCTGCTAGCTGTGAAAATGTGGTGACAATTTTGCAACTGGCTCTCTGCTTTTGCAACAATTCAATTCACACATTTATGTGGCTTTTTTTTACACATTACTGATGATAAATTGACATTAATGACACTTTTTTTTTTTTTTTTTAATACATTGTCATCTCACACCATTAATGACACCTTTTGTTTTAGTTAGGAGTTAGCCTTGTCATTCATCAAGGCGCTGTACTGACAGTCTTTTGACAGATACGTTCTTCACACAAGTCCAGTGGTAGATGACCAGTGGGCTATGATCACATTTCTTTAAAGATATATTTTATGGGCTTTTTAGTAGGATAGTAGAGAGAGTTACAGAAAATGAGTGAGAGAAAGAGTTGGGTAAGGATCAGGAAATGACTTCGGGCCGGGTTTCGAAACCAGGTCCCCTGAAATGTATGGTCACTTATGGTAAAAGACACTAGCTCACTGAGTCACAGTGCACTCAGGTCTACATATCTTTACCACCATTTGTGGACTGTAGGCAGCCCGCCAATTTCCTAATAGCCTTCTACTTCCTTTTTGCTCCTGGAGTGCAAATGTAGCCAATACTGTTAAAGAGGACATAGAATGGATGAATAAAGTATTACACCTATTCTCTTATAGATATCTACAAGCCAAATAAAAACCAAATACTGTACATAGGCTTGTTATTAAAATATCCATTTGAATGAATAGCACCTTCTTTTACTATTGTTTTATTCACATTGTTCTGATTCACCCATGTTTTAGTGGCTATTTCTAAGTTCAATATTTCCATAGGAAAATATGAAAAGGGCACACTCATGGCTCATGTTCATCTTTGCTCTTTGTTCTTGCACAACATCTACTAATTCATCAAAGACAAGGAAATAATATTGTTTTCAGAGAAATAGAATAGAATTTAGTTTAGTGCAGTGATGGTTGAGGGATCAAAACATTTTTAAAAGTTCTTCTTCAGAATTTCATAGTGAAGATTAAAAACCCTGACTTCCAGTATTCATGTTTTGCATCTCTTAATACATCTGAAATAGGCTATGACATTGATAGAGGTGTCAGTCTTTGGCTTTCAATGGAAATAGGGTTGGAAATTAGTCGTCCTTAGTGGAAGGAAATACATTTTCTTTCCTGTCATTTCAACACCAACCCACATTTATGGTTTATGTCAGTGCCAAAAGGTGTTGCAAAACATTGCTCAATACTGTGGAGGCAGATGAGTTTTTGAGTGACTTCTGTACAAAGTCAAATACTGACAACAAAACAAGAAAAGTACATTTTGCCACGTAAACGTGTAATGATGCGTACTACAGTATTCACATCAGCCTTATGTACTTTTCTTGTTTTGTTGTCAGTATTTGACTTTGTACAGAAGTCACTCAAAAACTTATCAATTAGCATGCTTGAACATGCTAATTGATCTTTGATAAAATAGCAATATTGTCATCAATGTCATGTTGTAACTGGGTTTTCTTTGTCTCACTTTGTGGTCCTAGATCCTGGATGGCAGGTGGGAACTACACTTACTTTTATCCATGACTATATGCCATACAAATTCATTTGGATATTGTACCAAGACATGAGAAACGTCTGTAAATAAAACAAGAGCAAGAATGTAGGGTCTCCCATTACAGCACTTTATTTTACACACTGTGAAGTACTAGGTAATGACATGGGAAGAACAGCATAACAAAAAGTATTGAGAGTATTGCTGCATAAATATGCTGGAAAAACACAAACAACGTGAACATATTTTACATAACACATACATGTCATTAACATAGTTGGGGTTGTAAGAAGCACAACAGTCTTTTTTAAATTCGTCCAGGGGGTCAAATATTGCCTGTAGGCCTATTGTAAGATTTTGACAAATTAAGCAAATTAATGTTGCGTAATTTGTGTTATTTCAGCATTCTGTCTCCAAAAGCCAACTAAACAAAATAGGTAGGTACTGTATGATAGCCTGTTCATCGACGATAGTTAACTTTTTACATCAGAAACCTGAAGTACTCCCTAATTTGGACATAGACGTGGAAGGCACATCCTCCTGCAAAGCATTTTTCATCCTTGAAAGAATAGACTTCAGACATTTATTTCTAAAATCTTGACCCATGAATGAATATAAAATTGGGTTCATGAAGCTGTTGGCGTAGGCTAGGGTGACAGTTACTTTAATCCCTGTCTCCAGCAGGGTTGGAGAAAATATGACATGATGGACTTCCAGCAGACGGAAAATTTGGTAAGGAAGCCAACAGACGACAAATGTTATGATGACCGCTGTAATGACTTTGAGGGGCTTGGAGGACTTCATTGTACGATTTGCTCTCAGTTTGAGAATAACAATAGAATAGAAAATAACGATGACAATCAGAGGGCAGGCAAGGCCAAACACAAAGCCAATAAACACCACATTTTCACGAGAAAATGCAGAATCATGAGGATAGATGCACTTAGTTTTATCGTTGTCTGTTTTTGTGGTGGGAAACACCAGGGAGGGCAGAGCTAGTAGAGCAGAGAACAGCCAGACCAGGATGATGACAGCTGAGGACCTTCTGAGGGTGCGGTTGTTCTGAGTCCACACAGGAAATACGACACACATGCAGCGGTCCACACTGATGACCATTAGGAGGAATATACTGCTGAACATGTTAAGGGGCATGGCAGCATATGTAAACTTACACATAAAATGCCCAAAATACCAGTTTCCAGTTGTCATATAGGCACTATTGAAAGGAAGAGTTGTGCAGAATGAGAAGTCAGACACAGCCAGGCTCAGGTACCATGCAGAGTTGACTGAGCGCTTTGTCTTCACACCAACGATCCAAATGACAAGTCCATTTCCCACAATGCCCAGAATGAAGATGATGATGTTAGATGCCAGGACAAACACACACAGTGCATCACACCAAGGACCAGGAGGTGGATCATGAGTTGGCTTAGGATCATATTCATATTCATATTCATATTCATAGGAGTCATATTGCCCAGATTCACCATTATAGTATGAATTCAGTGTTTCATTCATATATTCATTCAAGACTTTGATGTTCATGATGGCGGTCATCATGTTCTGCAAGTAGATTGCGGTAATATACGAATTTAATAGACATGAACACCACATAATTCATTATCAGGGGAATGAGACTTCCTCATTAGGATTTTTGGTTACACTTTATTTGAAGGGTACCGTCAAAAGACTGACATGACACTGTCATTAACTATAACATGATGTTGTCATGAATCTGTCATAAATTTTATACATCTGTCATGACTTCTGTCATTAATTGTCACTCGGTATTTGTCATAGTTAGGGTTAGGTTTAGGGTTAAGGTATGTCAGAAGTCATGACAGGTTTTTAAAGTTTATGACAGATTCTTGACAACGTCACGTCATAGTTAATGACAGTGTCATGTCAGTCTTGTGACGGAACTTTCAAATAAAGTGTTACCGGATTTTTTTTCCCCCACAGATTTCCAGCCCAATAAAGATTATTTTCCTATTATTAACAATAATAGCAATCTTATATAAACTTATAGCTACCTTGTAATAAAATTATAGTTAAGTCAGTAGTACTAACAAAATCCTTCTAAAAATTCACAATAGCCTAAATATTAGTATATTGATGTGTGATTGAAGTAAAGCTTGGAATGAAAACTGCTCACCTTTTCGAAAGAGATCCACTTATGTTTGAGTGATCTGTAAGGTAATGCCTGCTTTTATACTGCTGACATTTCCTTCCTTTATGAAAGTATGAGTCTGCATGCACTTAGTTTACATGCTTAAGTTCAGCATTCAAAGTACAGCATTCAATTTTGATCTGGATGGGAATGCTGTCCTTCCTCCACAGTGCTGATATGGCAATAATTGGATATGATATCATTGATACATTTGACACACAAATGCACAACCAACATGATGTAGCCTAAAAGTGATTTGTAGTGGAGCAGGAATTTGTAGGAAAAGTATAATTACCTTTTAATGCCTCATATTCAGAGAGGAGTATTTTGCAGAAAATAGCCTATTTTGGGCATGAAAAATGCAATAGGAATTGATGCAGGGGTGTTAAAGGACTAGACAGTGAATTCAATCTTAGTCCTTTTGAAGGAGCATGCTAAATGTACAAGTTAGCGAGTGGAACAAAATTATTTGGTACAGCATAGACTGAACGCTAACGCAGAGGCAAATAAGCACTTTACACTGAATCAATAGAACTTCATTATTTGAAACTGAAACTAAGATCTCAGGTGCAAAATTCTTTCATTCCATGCGAAATATATTGCTGTTAGAAGGCTCGTGCAACAGGGCTATGCTTAAACTTACTCCGGAGCTTGAAGGAGCATGCTAAATGCAATGCTAAATGGTTTTGTTTTTTCCCCGTGAGGAAGATCAAACACATTGGTTTCTTAAAAATTTAAATTTTATTTTTATTATTTTTAATTTGTATTAATATTTATATTTACAACCTTTGTGTTAGCAGAAAGCAGAACAGAAAACAACATAAACATCTTATGACAGAGGAGTGTTGAAAAGGTTTTTCCATGTAGCATGAGTTGGAAATATTTATCTTCTAGCTTCAGGTGCCACTCAGGGGCGTCGTTGTGGGGGGGAAAGGGGGACCCAGGTACCAGGGCCCCAAGTAGTGAAAGGGCCCTTGAGGAGTCTCAAAGTATATTCCAAGGGACCAGGGGGGCTCTTGGGGGCCACTGTTTGTACATAGGGCCCAGAATTTGGTGCTACGCCCCTGGTGCCAACTATTCAGCTATCCCCTGATTTGGACAGGGACATACCCTTTGTGGAACGTGTTTCTTCCAGTAAGGCATTTTCCATCCTTGACAGAACAGACTTCAGACATTTATTTCTGAAGTCTTGACCCATGAATGAGTATAGAATTGGGTTCATGAAACTGTTGGCATAAGCCATGATGGTACTTACTTGAACCCCTGTCTCCAGCTGTGCATCAGACCGTAAGATATGAAGGACTTCCACCAGACGGAAGCTTTGGTAAGGAAGCCAGCAGACTACAAATGTTATAATGACAGCTGTCATCAACTTAAAGGGCTTGGAGGATCTCACCATACGATTGGCTCTCAGCTTCAGCATAATAACAGAATAGCAGATGACAATGACAAACAGTGGGATGGTAAATCCAAGCACAACACCAATCAACACCAAATTTTCACGAGAAAATGCAGAATCATGAGGATAGATGCATTTAGTTTTATCCTTTTCTGTCTTTGTGGTGGGAAACACCAAGGAGGGCAGAGCTAGTAGAGCAGAGAACAGCCAGACCAGGATGATGACAGCTGAGGACCTTCTGAGGGTGCGGTTGTTCTGAGTCCACACAGGAAATACGACACACATGCAGCGGTCCACACTGATGACCATCAGGAGGAATATACTGCTGAACATGTTAAGGGGGATGACGCCAGACATGAACTTGCACATAAAATGCCCAAAATACCAGTTTCCAGTTGCCATATAGGCACTATTGAAAGGAAGAGTTGTGCAGAATGAGAAGTCAGACACCGCCAGGCTCAGGTACCATGCAGAGTTTACTGAGCGCTTTGTTTTCACACCAACGATCCAAATGACAAGTCCATTTCCCACAATGCCCAGAATGAAGATGATGATGTTAGATGCCAGGACAAAAACACACAGTGCATCACACCAAGGACCAGGAGGTGGCTCAGGATCATATGTATACTCATAAGGATCATAACCTTCCAAAAACTCTTCAAACGTCCCATTTACTTCTGGGTCTTCACCCATGATAGTTTCCTTTTTTGGTGTTGTAAACTGAAAGCAGAAATTTGCTTTAGGCTGCATTTACATTTTCTTTATTTCAGGTATTCTATTTTGATAATAATTTCAGTAGCTTATGCAGACATTGTCTATATACTGTACTTAGATATACACACATACTATGCAAAAGTTTCAGGTCCCCTATACACATATTTAGCTTACTTTAATTCAATAAGGAATAATAATAAAACGCAGAACATTTGGGGAAAAAATGTAACTTTAGGAGTGCCTCAGATTTTTCAGTTTTGCACAGATAAATATGTATTGTGTTGTGTTAGGGGCTTATTGTTATCACTTATCACAATTAGACCAGAGACGCCTTTCTATCACGGCTAGCTTTGAGGAACCTTTGAGTATGTCAGAGCAATAAAGTAACCAACTCACCTTCCTTGACAGATTGGAATCCCAAGCAGAAATCTGTTCCGAGTCTAGTTTCTGCTCAGGATGTGTTGAAACGCACCTCAGGCAAAAAATGCCTTCTCACTCTAGAATTGGATTTATTTTAATTTGTAAAAAGTACAAAAATGTAAAAAAAAACTACAAGAGTAAAAAGTTAGTACAGGACCAAAGAGGTAAAAGATAAGAAAAGAAAAGACAAAAAAGTAAAAAAATTACAAAGTCAATTACAAAGACAAAGTCTCATTTTCTAGCTTAAAACAAAGCCTTCTTAAACATAAACCTCCTTCTGTTACGAGCAAACTTTAATAACCTGGATGGCAAGTCTGGAAGTCACGAGATGTAGTGGTCTGACCAATTGACAGTGGTGTTGCATCATCCTGGCACTCTGTCTAACACCAGCTAGAAAATGAGACTCTTTAAAAATTTGTGTGTGTGCGCGCGCGCCCGTGAGTGTGTGTGTGTGAGAGAGAGAGAGAGAGAAACTAAGGGACCCTTAAAACCAATATGGGCTGCAAGATGTGTTTTCAGTAGATGGTCAGCTTGATCACACTGAATCTAAGATACAAACCCATTATGTAATCTTATGATAATCACAGTTGTTACTCACCTTACAAAAGATGACTCCTTACTTGATTGAAGGAGTGTGTGTGTCTTTGTATAGTGTGTTTTGGACACTGCATCCTCAAAAACATTGTGACATGTTGTGGCGATGTCATGTCAGCCTATGTGTACACACAATCACATGCCTCTCACACACACAGTCTCTCTCTGCATATTTTTGATCAGTCTGTGAGTATCTAAATGAAGGGACGGGTTTACAGACTTGCATATAATACTTAAAACAGTCTTTGGTATTTTTTGCCCTCAACGGTGCCTTCCAGGCAGCGCTGCCTTAAAGGCACTACTCCACTCAGTTTAGGGTTAGGATGAGGGTTGAGGGGGGTTAGGGTTAGGAATAGGGTAAGGGTAGTGCCTTTTAGGCTGTGCTGCCTGGAAGGTGCCGTTGGGGGCAAAAAACACCATTGAGCATTTAAAACACTGTGCTCGAAAGGGTCTCCACGCAAGATCATAGTTTACCAGCGTTGCCGTCACTGATCAAATGATTCATTACGTAAAAGGTGAATGAAGAACATCAGCTCCCTCTATTGACTCAATTAACAACTGACAATTTTACAGCACTTGAAAGATGAAAACGTTGCCTCGCCACTAACAAACAAATAACTAACTTATCATTCAACAGATTTCAACATGCATTGATGAGAATTTGAATGATTAAAGTGTAAGTCTTCTTCATAGATGTTTGTGTATGACATAAGCACACCAGCCATCAGGCGTTGTGGAATAACTTACTGTTCTTTTCATTTGTTTGTAAATTGCATAACAAGTAACCTTTGTGCAGCTCTGTTTAATAGCTAACTCGATTAAATAAAATAATCCATTTTGAAGACTACCTGTCGTCAGAGAGACCACACACAGAGAAGAAAAAATGATCGGACTAGGAGCTCTGTGTTTGGCTGCTGTGGGTCTAATGCTCAGCGCTGAGGTTGACACTTTTCCTCTTGAACACAGTGAACTCATTAACCAACTTATCAGAGTTGCTAATGAACAGTTCACAAGGTCTGGGAAACATTTGGACTACTCTGAAACCCTGGAACATCAAGAGGTAGACCTACAATACTTCTGTGAATCATATACTGGATGATGTATTCAAATGCTACTGCAATAGTCTTCTGTGGTTTGTTTCAACAGTTTCATCAGGGATTGATTTTTAGAATACTATTGAGACCAACAACATGCCAAAGACTTCACAAAGATTTCAAACATCGACCAGAGTGTGCAATACTGCCTGAAGGAATGGTGGGTAGCCTACTGATTACTTTATTTTATTTTTTTCCCCACTTGGTTTATTTAGTTCTCATTATTTATTTTGGAACAGAATATAACTGACATGAAAGGAACTCTGTTTTATGAATATGTCCTTTTAAAAAAAGAAAATGGGCGTAGCTTACACTTTGAAAAGGTAAAACGAAAGCATGGAAATGGGAAGTAAATGGCACATAGACGTAGCATATATTTTGTATTCTAATGTCGCAAATGTCTTGTGCTGATAAGGAAAATTAAAAGCCAAATGTTAAATTTCACATAGATGTTTCATTGGGGGCGGGCAAAGCTGCATAGAGACCCTTAGTATTTTTTCTTTTATCTTCTTATCGTTATTTCTCTGTTATTGAAGATTAATATGGCAACTCATACAATGGATTTGTATAAAAGTAGTGAAATTTGGAACATTGCCCTGATCATGATCATTCAAAAGATGGTCAACATCAAAAGATGGTCAACTGTCCCCATCCTAAAATTGGTGTTAATCCAACACTAGGGGCTCTACAAGCAAGACATCTGTTTGGGTCATATCTCATGATTTGTATGTGTTGTTAGGAAGTCAATTCTAATGTCAAAAATGTAAATAAATTACATCTTTACAATGACTGAATATTTAAAATGAAGAAAACGCTATAACGCGAAAATGCTGCAGCTGGATGGGCAAAAACTTTTCCTCAATTAAAACAACTAATATCCATCACAATCTATTGATTGCAATTAGTAAAATACAAATTCCATCATTGACCAATGGGCCTCATATCTCCGCCAAACTTTGATTAATTGACATGAAATCTCTTGAGTGCTTATGTTATGACCATCTCTCTAATTGGACTACATCCTGTTGCCATGGCAGCATTTGTTTCCTTAACTGCTTGGCCCCCACATTATTTTACTGTTACAAATGGCTTGTTCTGACAAATATATTAGCCTATATTTGTTATGGTCAAAGTATAATATACAATACATTTCCTTTTATAGCCACAAATTGACTGCATTGTTTGCCGGACACATTATGGAAACTTTGTCAACTGCCAGCGCAAACCTGAACTTTGGAAGGTAAGCTTCATATTACAGAGTACAACTAAATCTCTTATCAATAATACCTTATCAGCCAACAAAATCTTTGAAAATGATCATTGCTGGATCATTTACCTGCTTGCAAGCGAATTCACATATTGGCAAGAATTTTGAATGTTGCCTTAGAATGAAATCTGCAGCAGGGGGAGGTTCATACTAGAGTAAAGACTTGGATGACACTGTCATTAACTATGACATGACGTTGTCAAGAATCTGTCATAAACTTTATAAACCTGTCATGACTTCTGACATACCCTAACCCTAATCCTAACCATAACAAATACCGGGTGACACTTAATGACTGAAGTCATGACAGGTGTATAAAGTTTATGACAGATTCATGACAACGTCATGTCATAGTTAATGACAGTGTCATGTTAGTCTTATGACGGTATACCTTCAAAAGTGTAACCAAAACTTGCATAGCATTACTAATGCATTACATTTCATTAAACAACCTTGGCAGATAACCAAGACCTCATAGCTCCTGTTGTTTGTTGTCAGTTTGTTAAATTATGTACAAATAGATGTAAGTAATGAATTAAATTCTTCAAATCGTAGCCTGTGTTGTCTGATTACAAATAAAACCCCTCTTTATGTTTCAGAGTGAAAATGCCCGAAAACAAATTTGTAAAAGATATGATTTTGGATCACATGCATTAGGTCTGGCACAATCCCAATAAAATGATGTACATCCAGGCCCATGGCAACAAGACGGGCAAACCAGCCGATTGCCAGGGCCTCCAACTGAAAGGCTTATTGCTCCATAAAATAGCCACACTGATTTTAACCCAGACAACAAGGAATAATCAACAGAATCAAGAATTCAAGAACATGTATAAATGTAGGTATACAAATGTGTACAAAAAAACTGTGAAATCTGTCAATTTGCAACTACATCTCCCACTGTGCTGGATAAGAATTCTGATATAAATAAAGTATTTAAGGCCCCCATGACTTGGTAGTTCTGTACAGTATTCAGTATTGCATGAATACAATATAATATGTCCTGCAGTGCACATGCTGCAGTATGCCTAAAGTAGGCTGACAACTAAAGGGGGTGGAAAAGGACCACTGATTATGTGCTGATAGCAAAGGTTGAAGCAAAATTCAATTAATACAGTATGACTAGACCAATAGGTTTGTCAGCCCGTGTAATTGGAATTTAACTGGCATTCAGAGCAATATCTTTTGCCTCAAAACTGCAGTAGATAAAACTAAACCAAATAGTTAACCTCACATGTCATCATCAGGATGTTTGTAGCCCAGTTGACAAGGGAAGTGTATGCTGTGAGGTAACACATGGGTTAAAATATTGCATCAATTCCAAAAAATCTGTTATGTTCTCTTTTTTTCTTGTCACACGTTGCAAAACCTACATCAACAGTATGACCAAATGGTCAACCTATATCTTGTTAGCCTATCAACAAAAAATAGGCACGGACATAGCTTGTGTGTGTGTGTGTGTGTGTGTGTGTGTGTGTGTGTGTGTGTGTGTGTGTGTGTTTTTTTAGAGAATTTTTAGAGAAAATAATTGTACACTTAATTTTATTTTTTTTTTATTGGAAGATTGGTCACACTGCAATGTTTAGTTGCATTTGTTTATGCCAATAGACTGCTTTTAACAATTCCCTAGTGATTTAATGTTGAATATCAATGCCAAATATATTAAAGTGACACATACATAAATTATCCATTTTAGGAACTTGGGGGACTCTGTACCAAAAAAAGTGTAAATGACAACACAACCACAAACATCAACTGCAATTGACAAAAAAGTTATCATCTTGCTATGACTAAAATATTCCCTACATGTAACCTTATTTATTGTCTTTCCTATTCTTTTTTTCCTGAGGATGATGATACACACACACACACACACACACACACACACACACACACACACACACACACACACACACACACACACACACACACAGGTTTCTTACGAATTTATTCATGTTTGCAGCATTCATTTCAGCAGAAAGCAGGATAGGAAACAACATCTGGGCAATTCCACGAAAAAGTAAACCTCACCTTAAAACTTTAAGTCTCACCTACATGGACATACAAATTCTTTCAGAAAACTTCCAATACAAAAAAGTATTGTCTCGATGTAAATATTCAACTGAGCAAGTTTCGAAAGGATATCTGTTTGTTAAAATTTTTACCCTATTCAGCTATAATGTAAGTCTATGGAGGGGCTTATAATGGGCATAAGTGGGTGATAACACACACAAAGCTGCAATACTATCAGTTATTTTTCATTGTTATATTACTATTTATCTTGTTACAGGTTAAAATCCACCGTTCACAATTGTTTTGTATCGTTTTGGAGGGTTTTTCCAGACGTCACATCCATAACGTCACATCCATAACGCCATGTCTCCCAATGAAAACCAACTTTTTTTACATTTACATTTGAAATTAAGTCTTTCTCTGTCTTTACTGAGGTGTCCTGTTTGGTATGAATGTAGTAATATTTACATTTCTCTAGAAATTTCACACACTTCACAGCAAAAACTACGCTCTCTCAAAAGTTTGTCCGTTTTTCGTCACGTCCATAACGCAAATTGAAAGGCTCATATTCTTATGATGCAAATCATGATATTATTTTTTTCTGTTTGCCTGTATTCAGCCATGGAGTTTGCAGAAGAATATGAAAAAAAAATTGTGAAATACTGCTAGGTTTGCAGAGGTTATCTGGCCTTTTGTTCATCAATAATGCACGAAAATGTCACGTCCATAACGCTGGAATTGCCCATCTGTATTCTACAAATCGAATTCCAAAATAGTTGGGACACTTTACAAATTGTGAATAAAAACAGAATGCAGTGATGTGGAAGTTTAAAATTTCAATATTTTATTCAGAATACAATCATATCAAATGTTGAAACTGAAGAAATGTAAAATTATAAAATAAGGGGAAAATAAGATGATTTTCAATTTTATGGCATCAACACATTCCATTGTGAAATACTGCTAGGTTTGCAGAGGTTATCTGGCCTTTTGTTCATCAATAATGCACGAAAATGTCACGTCCATAACGCTGGAATTGCCCATCTGTATTCTACAAATCGAATTCCAAAATAGTTGGGACACTTTACAAATTGTGAATAAAAACAGAATGCAGTGATGTGGAAGTTTAAAATTTCAATATTTTATTCAGAATACAATCATATCAAATGTTGAAACTGAAGAAATGTAAAATTATAAAATAAGGGGAAAATAAGATGATTTTCAATTTTATGGCATCAACACATTCCAAAATAGTTGGGACAAGGCCACGTTTACTACTGTGTGGCATCCCCTCTTCTTTTTAGAACAGTCTGCAAACGTCTGGGGACTGTGGAGAGTTGTGGACAGAATGTTGTCTCATTCTTGTCTAATACAGGCTTCTAGTTGCTCGACTCTCTTTGGCCTATTTGTCATGTTTTCCTATTATGCTGGATATATTCTATGGGTGAAAGACCTGGACTGCAGACTTGATGGTGCCTTTCCAGATGCGTAAGCTGGCCATGCCACACCCACTCATGCAACCCCATACCATCGGAGACACAGCCTTCTGAACTGAGCGCTAACAATAAACAATAACAATTTTTTATTGTCCGGGTTGTCCTTGTCGGGATGGCATGGCGTCACAGTTTTCCAAAAAGAACTTTGAATTTTCATTTGTCTGACCAAAGAACAGTTTTCCACTTTGCCTCAGTCCATTTTAAATGAGCCAAGGCCCAGAGAAGAGACTTGCACTTCTGGATCATGATCAGGAATGGCTTCTTTTAGAGTTTTAGCTGGCTATGGCGAATGGCACGGTGGATCACCGACAGTGTTCACCGTGTTCACCGACAGTGTTTTCTGGAAGTAGTCCTAAGCCCATTACATTAGCATTCCTGCATGTGATGCAGTGGCGTCTAAGGGCCCGATGATCACAGGCATCCAGTATGGTTTTCTGGCCTTGACCCTAATGCATAGAGATCGTTTCAGATTCTCTGAATCTTTGGATGATGATATGCACTGTAGATGATGATACCTTCAAACTCTTTGCAATTTTTGTCTGAGAAACAACTTCTTTATGGTCTTGCACCACTTTCTGCCGCAGTATTTGGGAAACTGGTGATCCTCTGCCCATCTTGACTTCTGAGAGTCACTGCCCCTCTGGGAGGCTCTTTTCATACCCAATCATCTTGCCAATTGACCAAGTAAGTTGCAAATAGGTCCTCCAGCTGTCCCTTAATGTACATTTGACTTTTCTGGACTCTTATTGCTACCTGTCCCAACTATTTTGGAAAGCGTAGCTCTCATGAAATCCAAAATGAGCCAATTTGGCATAATATTTCAAAATGCCTCACTTTCAACATTTGCCATGTTATCTATATTCTATTGTGAATGAAATATAGGTTCATGAGATTTGTAAATTATTGGATTCCATTTTTATTCACAATTTGTAAAGTGTCCCAACTATTTTGGAATTCGGTTGGACCTTCAGGTGCCACTTTTCAAATATCCCCTGATTTGGACAGGGACATACCCTTTGTGGAACGTGTTTCATCCTGCAAGGCATTTTCCATCCTTGACAGAACAGACTTCAGACATTTATTTCTGAAGTCTTGACCCATGAATGTATATAAAATTGGGTTCATGAAACTGTTGGCATAAGCCATGATGGTACTTATTTGAACCCCTGTCTCCAGCTGTGCATCAGACCGTAAGATGTGAAGGACTTCCACTAGACGGAAGCTTTGGTAAGGAAGCCAGCAGACTACAAATGTTATAATGACAGCTGTCATCAACTTAAAGGGCTTGGAGGATCTCACCATACGATTGGCTCTCAGCTTCAGCATAATAACAGAATAGCAGATGACAATGACAAACAGTGGGATGGTAAATCCAATCACAACACCAATCAACACCAAATTTTGGCGAGAAAATGAAGAATCATGAGGATAGATGCATTTAGTTTTATCCTTTTCTGTCTCTGTGGTTCGAAACACCAAGGAGGGCAGAGCTAGTAGAGCAGAGAACAGCCAGACCAGGATGATGACAGCTGAGGACCTTCTGAGGGTGCGGTTGTTCTGAGTCCACACAGGAAATACGACACACATGCAGCGGTCCACACTGATGACCATCAGGAGGAATATACTGCTGAACATGTTAAGGGGGACGACGCCAGATATGAACTTGCACATAAAATGTCCAAAATACCAGTTTCCAGTTGCCATATAGGCACAGTTGAAAGGAAGAGTTGTGCAGAATGAGAAGTCAGACACCGCCAGGCTCAGGTACCATGCAGAGTTGACTGAGCGCTTTGTCTTCACACCAGCGATCCAAATGACAAGTCCATTTCCCACAATGCCCAGAATGAAGATGATGATGTTAGATGCCAGGACAAAAACACATAGCCTATCACACCAAGGACCAGGAGGTGGCTTAGGATCATAGGTATACTCATAATCCTCCTTCAATGCTTCAAACATCTCATTTACTCCAGAGTCTTCACCCATGATTTTTTTTTTTTTTTTTTTCGGAAACTGAAAGCAGAAATTTGCTTTAGGCTGCAGTTAGAACATTTTCTTAGTATTTCAGTTAGGCTATTCTATTTTGAGATAATTATCTCATGAAAGTATATAGTCTGTGCAATATGCATACATTAGACCCTCGTACACATATTAAGATATACGGAATAGAAATTAAATACAGAAATTCTTAAAAAATAATTAAGGACACAAAATGCACTTCTGCTTAGTCATTGTGCCATGTGTCTGCCGTAGTATGTGTGTATATATATATATATATATATACATAGAGAGAGAGAGAGGAGAGATACTATGTGGGCAATTCCACGAAAAAGTCAACCTCACCTTAAAACTTCAAGTCTCATCTACATGGACATACAAATTCTTTCAGAAAACTTGCAATACAAAAAAGTATTGTCTCTATGTAAATAATCATCTGAGCAAGTTTCGAAAGGATATGTATTTGTTAAAATCTTTACCCTATTCAGCCATAATGTAAGTCTATGGAGGGACTTATAATGGGCATAAGTGGGTGATAACACACACAAAGCTGCAATGCTATCAGTTATTTTTTGTTGTTATATTACTATTTTCGTCATTACAGGTTAAAATCCACCATTTACAATTGTTTTGTATAGTTTTGGAAGGTTTTTCCAGATGTCACGTCCATAAAGTCACATCCATAACACCATTTCTCCCAATGAAAACCAACATTTTTACATTTACATTTAAAATTAAGTCTTTCTCTGTGTTTACTGAGGTGTCCTGTTTGGTATGAATATAGTAGTATTTACGTTTCTCTAGAAATTTCACAGACTTCACAGCAAAAACTAATCTCCCATAAAAGCTTGTAAATTTTTTGTCACGTCCATAACGCATATTTAAAGGCTCATATTCTTATGATGTAAATCATGATATAAATTTTTTGTGTTTGCCTATATTCAGCCATGGAGTTTGCATAAGAATATGAACAAAATTGTGAAATACTGCTAGGTTTGCGGAGGTTATGTGGCATTTTGTTCATCAATAATGCATGAAAATGTCACGTCCATAACGCTGGAATTGCCCATATATATATCATACTATACATATAAATATATATTTTACTACAGAAAGTGACAGATATACCACTATAAAAAAAGACTCTTACATACATACTATACATACATCACATATGAGTCAGATGCAAAAAAGTGCCATCACAATCAATTTATCAAGGTATATTTCTATTTCAACTTTTTGAAATATTTCAAATTTTATTGATTTGGCTGAGAAGAATATTTAAATTGCAGTTTGATAAAGATTTCCAAGAAATTATAATTTAAACAACTTAGTTTTTGAATATTTCGGAAAATGGGTTTAGAGGCTTCAGAGAATATGAACTCATACAGTACAACTATACATACACACATACCGTACATACATGTATTTTCAAACTGTGTATTTGATATCTTCGCTCACATTACTCACCTTACAAAAGATGACTCCTTACTTGATTCAAGAAGTGTGTGTGTGCATAGCCTGTTTTGGACACTGCATCCTCAAAAAGATTGTGACATGTTGTGGCAAACTCATGTCAGCCTATATGTGCACACGCACTCTCTCTCTCTCTCTCTCTCTCTCTCTCTCTCTCTCTCTCTCATCACACACACACACACACACACACACACTAAAGCATAGTCCAGTTCCATGTCACTATATTTCATTTTAAGCAATGTTTCAAGCCATATTGTTGTATTACATTGCCTTCCAGGCAACACAGCCTAAAAGGCACTACCCTTACCCTATTCCTAATCCTAACCCCCTCAACCCTCATCCTAACCCTAGACTGAGTGGAGTAGTGCCTTGAAGGCAGCGCTGCCTGGAAGGCACCGTTGAGGGCAAAAAATACCAAAGACCTGTGCGCAGCATCTTATCCTTGTATTGCACATTGCCTGTTTTTGATCACTCTGTGAGCAACTAAAGGAAGAAAGCATATGGCAGACAGGTTTACAGAGTTAAAACAGTGTGCTTTAGAAGGACCCAATGTGATAATGATTTAAATCAACTACAATGTTTCAATATGTGGTACTGTAGAATCTCATATGGAGTTTATAGATGAGTTAAACCACATGCATATAAAATGCATACGTCCAATATAAATCTTATATTGGACGTACATAACTTTGCACCATATAAGCATTGTTGATGGCACTTAACCCTGTTAGAATATCCTTACAAAATGTGTGTACTCATTCACACACATACAGTATAAGATTTGGGCAAACATTGGTGAAATTAAAATCCTGTGTGAGATAAAGGCAGCCTACAATCTACATATAAAATCTTATAAACTAAAATCACAAGAACAAGTTGATGTCTTTTTTCACAATACGATTGGCTAGTCCAGCTTTTTGAAATTGCCTTCTTATTTCAATCTTTGCAGTAGTCCCAGTGTTATTCATGAAAATAACATTCTCTTCACTGTACGCTACAGAGTTTGACATTATTAGCCTAGCTTAGCACAATAGCTGTAAGTAAATTAGGAGGACATTGGCATCACCCTCCTAGTGTCCACTAGGGACAGTTAGCCTTCATGTTACATGCAATACAGAACTTTTGTGTAAAGCCTAAAAAGGTAAAGTAGGCCTGGCTCACTGTGCCAGGTTAGTGTGTACTTCTGTTTATTGTGTGCTATGTCTTTCACTAATTTCAATTGGGTTAAAAGCAAGGCTCTCAGCTCCCCCTATTGATTCTTTGTGAACTTACATCTGGACTTGCAAAATGAAAGCATTGCCTCACTGCATAACAAAACCAAAAGTAATTCTTATGAAACTACCTTGAAAATATATGGCACTCAGCAAATTATAATTTCTCAACCATTTTACAATTGTATCAATCTGCTTTGTAAAGACAATGTCTTTGTCAATGTCAAGCAACTGTAAAATGAGCCAGAGAAAGTAGCCTACTGTTGCCCAAGATTAATGCTTGGTCTAATTTGTTATCTACTCTATGTGGTTTACCAAGGTAGGCCTACTAGATGAAGAGGAAGTCAGTGAGGTTTCAGAAGTTTGCAATGTGGGCCTATAATTTTACTCAGTTTACTGAGTGCAATACTGAACAACCACAGAGATACTGAGATAGGCAAGTATCTTAACCAAAATCGCTTTGATGTCTTTTTCTTTGTCGTTTCTGAAAGGCTTTCAAGTCAGAAAACGGGGTTTTTCATTTTCAAAAATAAATATGAAATAAATTTCATGTATAGGCCGATTCTTTGAAAATTGTTAGGTACATTAGAGTGAAAAAAAGTAAAATGCAAAATTCTCCTGAAGTAACGCATATAGATTTATAAGATTTGAAAGTTTAAGACTGCCTTTCATCAGCCAATCTACACATAATCAGAGAAAAAATGATCAGACTAGGAGCTCTGTGTTTGGCTACTGCTGTGGGTCTAATGTTCAGTGCTGAGGGAGTTGACACTTTTCCTCATGAACACAGTGAACTCATTAACCAACTTATTAGAGTTGCTCATGAACAGTTCACAAGGTCTGGGAAACACTAGTTGAAGCTCTTAAATATGGTGACAAAATGAGATACTGTCTCAGTAAAGTTTCTATTATAATCCTCTATGATAATTTTTGGTTGCCAAATTCTGTGACTCCTAAAGAGCCTAAACAATCCAGTTGATGAACACTAGCCTATGATTAAGCTTTTGGATATGTTGCCTGTTGTTTGGAAGTTCTAAGAAACTTCTAAACGAAAGATCCAGTGGCAGTCTACGATTAATGTCATTTTCTCTCCATATTTAGGTGCTGTGTTATTACCATACATCGAAAGGCGCAGCTGTTACTGTATGCTCTCATGTTTATCCTGATTGGGGCATCTCTGACTGCCATGCTTCCTCGGGCTGTGGATATAGACGATGGCGGAGCAATGGGTGTTCTCCGCCGAAAAGCTTATCTCTCCACCGCTTGAAGATTCTTTTACTACAGTAATACAGACATTCAATCGATCAGACATTCTTCTCAAACTCCTCAACTATTACCAGGCAGTGCCTCATCTACAAGTAAAACAGTTTGTTATCATCTGGAATAATGTTGAAAAACCAGTATATTTGGTTATCGATATTTGTATTAACTTATGATGGGCATGTCAAGAGTTTCTTTTATGTGCCATTGTCTTCTTGGTGTGTTTTGGAACTAGTTTGGCAACAAGTTAAAAGTAGGCCTAAATGTAAATGTAAGTTCCATGAACATTACTGTAGGCAATCATGTGAGAAACCTGATTGTGTTGGGGGTTGGATATAGTAGGCTAACTGGCAAGTCCAGTTCCACCCAATCCTATTGATGATTCACAGTTGTTGTTTTTTTGCTTTGGTTTGTTTTTATTTTTGTATGTGTGCAGCTGTGCTGATGGTGCATGATGACACATTGGTCAGTGCTCCTGACATAAGTTTCGCCTTCTCTGTCTGGAAGGTATGAATAGTAATTAAATATACAGTACATGTTTCAGATGTCCTGAAAATTCATTAAATTTATTCATAATCGTTTAATTCAGATCAAAGTGTTCCAGATTTGGCCAATCCAATGGTTTGCCATGTAACCCAGGGTCACTTTTGAATGTGTCCTGGTCACAGACATAGCATCACATGTAATTTGCAAATCCGGATCACTTTGATATTTAATATTAAATATTGTAACATGCACATGCACCCGAAAGATATATTTTTTAGTGCTGTCAAACGATTAGAAAAATTAATCTGATTAATCACAACATTTTGCAATGATTAATCGTAATTAATCACTTTTAATCACAACTCATTTCCTCCAGTAAGAATTTGGATGCTAGGGTATTTTGGATCCTTATTTTACCCTGTGAAGGCCCTGATACTAAATAGCTGGGTTTGTTCTTGTCAAATGGGGTAATTCACACCTGTCCTCTACTCTCAAGGATTCCCAAACATGTTGTTGGACATTCAGGAGCTAGGCCACAATCTTTGTCTAGTTTGACTTGATAGCCGAGCCATTTTCTATCTGAAATTGAACATAATACATGCCATGAAAGTGGAACCATATCTATCAGGATTAATCTGAGTTAATTTTTTTAATCTGAGTTATTTCCTTTGAATTAATCACTTGATTAATCAGTTAATTTTGCCAGCACTAATATTTTTATAAACTGGCTTTTTGGAATCCTTATGGTGTCTAGTTAAATGATTGGGTTGGCCCAAGAGCCAATTATTGTCCCATATGTTTTTTTTTTTGACCATCTTCTATGGCCAACCTGGATTTTCCACTGTGAAAAATTAAAATTTTAAATCAACATAGCTCCTGAACTATACATCCGACAACCATCATTCACCCCATTTTATGTTTGTCTTTTCATGGGAATAGATTTAGCAAAGGACTCCAATGATTAGATCTTGTTTGATGCGGAGCATCTTAAGTAAACACAAACAAATCATATATTTCACCTATTCTCAATGGCAGGAACTCCTCCCCTATACACCTTCATATAACTTTTGTATTTTCAAAATCTTACTAAACACAAATAGATGGTGGCCACCCTGAAAGTTTGTCAAATACATTTATTCTGGCATTTTGTTTGTCATCCTGGATTTTCTCACATGCAAAAAAGATGATGCAAAATCAACATAATGTCTTAACTATGCATTTTGCAGGGGTAATTGTCCATTTTTTTTGTTGTTTCATGTTGGTATGAGGAATTGATAGAGATATATACAGTAGGAGATTGATAGAGATAGATATTACCTTTCCAAAAATGTATGATATACATAACCCCCCCAACATCCCGACAAAATGACATAAGGAACTGGATTTATAACATGTTTGTCCAGAAGAACAAGATTATCTTGTTGTACATCTTGAGGGCAAAAGTATGCAAGAAATTAGTTCTGCTCATGTCACTCTGGGGCCGATTATCTGTCTCTTTGTCAGAGAGTTCATATGTAGGCTACTTAAACAATCCTATCAATCCACAAACCAATAGTCTTATAGGTTATTGGCACTTTGTCATTGAGTTATAAGCTTTAACATTTAGATTTAGGCCTATGTCTTTAGAGTCTTTTGTGTCAACAGCATCTGTTAGGCTATACATTTACAGTAAATGTCAATTCAAGATGAGGCACTGGCTTCCTGCTATCTTTTTCTTGATCTTGAAAACCAGTAGAAGAAAGAAATTAACTCAAAACTTTGAATGAGCCAAATGAGCCATTTTAATCTAGATTAATCTAGATTGGAAAGAGGGCGTTGGAAGAAAGGGGGAGGGGGGCGGCACCAACCCAAGCTTTCAACTCAGCACTCCAAGCTGAGTTGAAGACTTGAGAGCCAGCCCTGAGAGTTGTGGAGAGGAAGTTTAAGCTTTAATTTTTAAATAGGTGACTGACTGAATGAGGTAGGCCTGTTTCAGTAAAATTTCTATGATAATGTTCAATGACAATTTTTGGTTGCCAAATATTCTGTGACTCCTAAAAAAATAGCCTCATTTTGGTTTGCGATGTTGTTGTTTGGAAGTTCTAAGGAACTTCTAAACGAAAGATCAGGTAGGCCTAGAAGCCTACCATTAATGTCATTCTCTCTCCTTATGATTTCCTTTAGGTACTGCAGAATTACCATCCATCATAAGGTGCAGATGTTGCTATTTGCACCTCTGTTCTTTTCTATCCTGGTGGGAGCATCTCTGACTTCCATGCTTCCTCGGGCTGTGGATACAGATGATGGCGGAGCAATGGGTGTTCTCCGTCGAAAAGCTTATAACTCTCCACCGCTTGAAGATTATTTTACTATAGTAATACAGACATACGATCGAACAGACATTCTTTTCAAACTCCTCAACCATTACCAGGCAGCGCCTCATCTAAAACAGATTGTCATCGTCTGGAATAATGTCGAAAAGTTCCCACCGCGGGAGTTGTGGGACTCCCTAGGTCCACATCCAGTACCTGTTGTCTTCAAGGAGCAAGACATCAATCTTGTGCGAAACCGCTTACAACCCTTAACGGAGATAGATACAGATGGTATAAATTTACTGTAAACCTGGTAGATACAGTGGTCATTTTGTTATTGGTCGAGAGGGATTTTTGGTGTCAGTCAATTACAGAAGTTGTCACACCGCATGATGCCCTTGCAGCAGCCTACTCTAATAACTTGAGTCATCATTATCTAGCCTTCTAGCCAAGGACTACTGTCATTTTAAATCATGTTTGAGCTATAGCCAATATTTGGATATAGATATTTGTATTAATCTCATCGATGGGCGTCTAAAGAGTTTCTTCTAGGCTACTGGTTCAGTTCCACCAATATATTCATGATTTACTGTTTGATTTTTTGCTTTGGTTTTTACTTTTGTATGTTTGCAGCTGTGCTGATGGTGGATGACACGTTAATCAGTGTTCCTGACATAATCTTCGCCTTCTCTGTCTGGAAGGTATGAATAATAATTAAATGTACGTTTTTCAGCTGTCCTGAAAAATTGAGTTGTTATATCCTATCAGTTTTGATGATTTCGTGCAGCCATAGCCTACCTCAGGGCTTAGTTTTCATAATCATTTAGTGCAGATCAAAGTGTTTCAGATTTGGCCAGTCCTATGGTTTGCTATGTAGCCTAGGCCTAATCCAAGATCACTTTTGAAACAACTGGGTCCTGATAAGAGATATAAAGTAGCATCACAAATCCTGATTACTTTTTTAATCAAATATTTTGAAATATTATAAATATTTTTTTAAAAGTGGACCCAGGTCTTACTGTTCTGGTCCTAATATTCAGTGTTTTTATGTTTCAGCAATTTACTGATCAAATAGTTGGTTTTGCACCACGGAAGCATGTGACCACAGCCTCTGGTGTCTATAGCTATGGCAGCTCTGAGCTCCAGGACACGGAGACAGGTGGAGGTGACAGGTAAAGCAGTTGATGTGAATTTCATTTATTTAGTTGATAGCTATATTTAATTTCATTTATTTAACCAATTGGAAAACACATTGAGGCATGCATGCAGCCTACGTATCCTACTGTAAATGCCTATAGGCCTACTCAAATATAGCCTAAATAATTCAAATAAAGTTATTAATAAAATAGGGCTACAATGCATAAGCTATAGTTTCAAAAAGATCTTGAACAAAATATGACAGGGGTTAGTCATGTGGACTAACAAGATTGGCTATCCAGACACCCTATTCTTAAATATTTGTGCAGCAATAACGAGGTTGAAACTGTAGGCTAGCCTATAGACAACTTGAAAGCATTCCTGGCAGCGACAAACGGCCATAAGAACGTGGACACACTCAGTACAGCACACTATTTATTATATAGTCTGTCGACCAGGTCTTGTAGTGTACTTATTCTTTGCTATCTTTTATTCCAATGCGCACTTGCGTGGTGGTATTCAATGTTTGACTATCAGGTCGCATAGGCCATTCAGACTGTTCTCTTTCTGTCTAAAATCGCCCAAAACCCGTTATTGAATGTGTGAGTTGAAAAGGCAGAGGAAGTAGCCTAGTTCACTTTATGTCTTTGCAAAATTAGTTGCAAATTATAAACGTAGGCCTATGGGTCCTGCCTTTTTTCCCAATCGCATTGGAGGGTCATAGAAAAAAATCTCACTGTAGAGGGAGGGCCACGTTATATTTGGCTAAAGCTCTCAAAACTCATCCGGTGGGCCTGTAAATAAATAACTGTCCCTTACTGTTACATGTTTTGCTGTTGCAGATATTCCATGATTATGATCGGTGCTTCCTTCCTCCACCGACGTTACCTGCAGCTCTTCCAAGACCAGCCCTGGCAGGTGCACGCCCTAGTGGACATAACTCAGAACTGTGACGACATCGCCATGAATTTTGTTGTGTCTCTCGCACTGGCACGTGCGGACGGGGCACAAGCCAGACCCTCGGGAGTTTTTGTGAAGCCTGTGGATGTGCGCAATCTGGAGAAAGGCGCGAGCAGCGGAATGTGGAACCCGCCTGAGCACATGCTCCAACGCTCCTACTGCCTCAACCGCCTCGCACAGATCTATGGGCACATGCCCCTGCGCTACTCCAACATCATGATCACACAGTTCGGCTTCCCAAGCTATGCTAGGTCCAAGATGTGAAGGACCTTCCAGGGTACCAGCGTAAATGGCTCAGCTCTTTCTCAGGTAGCCACACAGAACAGGTTTTCCAGGTGACTTGAGTGCTTGGTGATAGCTTGGGATGGTTCATGGTCATTGATTAATTGGTTATAGTGGGTTAGTATGGGTTATTATGGGGTTTATATGAAGTCCCCAACAATAAGAGTCGTGTAGCATTCAGGGTAGTCATGCCAGGCCTGGATAATCCATTTTAAAGTTGAAGTGTTTACAGCAGACGCATGCTGGTGAAGTCCTTATTTTAGTTATTTATTTTGTACACAGAATGCAAGTAAACAGTTTTTGCCAGATTATGAGTTTGGAGTTTGATTTAGGCCTACTGCCTTAAGGAAATATAGACAATATGAGGTAGTTTTGTAGAAAAAAAGGTAGTTGATGCTGCTGTTATTGACAAGCTATGCATTAGGCCTATTGAAGGACAAATTGCTCTTAATGAAATATGCAATGGCATGCTACAGCCAATAGATGGCTCTGAAGAACTGAGGCAGAAATTCTTCCAGCTTCTGTTAGACTTCAGCTGGCTCCTCTCCTTAGGTGAAAGGAAAATGAATGGGTTAGAGTTCCTGGAAACTGAATGGTTGAGTGGAACATGAAGTTTAGCTTTTGCTTTTAAATTCAAATTGAGTCAAATAGGGCCATGGGATTTTTTTTAGAGAACTTGAATAAGCACTTTTTGGACTTAAGCTCCTGGAAGAATACCGTCAGAGAGGATTCAAGCGGAGCAGCATTCCGTGATCTTTGATACCGTCCATTGTCTTTATCCCTCAATGTGTCGGAATTTCTCTTACATAATGTAGTTACAGTAGCATAATAAATTTGTCTATCCTTAAAAATGTTATCACTGTGAAAATAATAATTTTCAAGAAGAGGTTCTTTGCCAGATAAGTGTTGCATTTTTAATGAGTTAGTAATTAATTAATTAATTCATGAATTTTTCCCATTTGACAGCATGCAATGTATCAAAAATGAGTAATTGTACAAATAATTGCAGGGTGTATGGGACAAAGTACAAAGCAGAAAATGTGTTTGGCTATTTGGTACACAAGGCGTAAATCATATAGCCTAAGGTTTTGGAGTTTTGGTGACAACATTTTTTTATTGTATAAGCAATGGGCAAAAACTGTGAGATTGGTATGCCTTGAGACAAGACAAAAGAACACACTCTACAGCAATCGGTGTCATATTTTCAGTTATTTTCACTAGATACACGTGAAAGATTGTTCTTCAAGTCTGAAAGTTTTACAAACAGATGGAACTTTGCATGCACTCAGTCTACATTCGTCACTGGCCTGTTGCTGACTGGCACAACACACGTGTCTTGAAGGAATATTTCACCTCATTATGAAACTCAATTATTCACCCATTTACCATATGTGGGTTCCATATGTGGGTAAAAGCATTTTGGTCTCAATGTCTTCATTTTCTTACTCTGGCAACCCCATTTTACCTTTTTCTTAGCTTTAGCTTAGCATAGGCACTGGAATGTAAAGTAGCCAGATAGCAACTCTTTGGCAACGTTACATCCCTGCGTCTATGCTAAGCTTAAGCTAAAATTGGTGTTGCCAGACTAGGAAAACACATGCACATGCGAGAACAGAATGCTTTTACACATGTGTAACTCCAGGTAAGGCAACCAACACACTACATTTGTTAGAGTGGCATGATAAAGTGTCCACCGGACATGAATGTGGGTCACTGTCTGGGTTGAGGGCTATAACTGAATATAGTATATTGGTGCTTGTGTGCAGGAAGATGTTTTAGAGCCATTCACGTACGTGCTGGATGTGGGTTTGGGCTTTGGCTTTTATCGCTGTGAATGTTATCAGTAAGGCTTCTCTTGGTTTTAATAATAACACCACTGTTTATTTTGGCCTGGTATGTGTTGCAAAAAAAACCCTGAGGAAATAAAACAATACTGTTACGCCTGCAGACAGATTTATACACTCTGAAGGAGGTGGCAATCTGGATAAAGACTAAACACAGAGCCTTATTGAAAGATTACATTTTGGGAAAGGCAATTGATATTCAGCAAGTGAAATGAGAATCAAATACACACTCTGAGACTGTCTGCCTGTGCAAAGACACAGCGTATAAGTGATGGTATTAACTTACAGCCCCCTTGCCCAATAATACAGTTGAAAACATAAACTTGTTCCTTTGTCTGTTTCAGTTATCACATTTTTACATTAATATATTTGTTAAATTTCAGAATAAAAAGACAAACTATTTTATTGATTTTTCGACACCAGTCCAAGCACAGACGTGAAGTTCAGACTGTACACATCTGTTGACGGACGATGGAGGGCGTGTCTGACAGAGGGAGAGTCCGTTTTGATTGGTTGACGGATCAATTTTTACCTGAAAAGTTGAACCTTTTCCAGCTTTTCGACGGACGCAAAAGAGCCGTTGGGAAGGACAGACCGACAATTTTGCAAAAGCTCCATACAAAGTCAATAGGATCCATCGACGGATGTGTACCGTCTGAAACGGGGGTCAGAAGACACCTGATCCAGTTACACCAATTCTGTCAAGAGGAATGAACCAAAATTTCAGCAAACTATTGTGAGAAGCCCGTGGGAAGGATACCCCAAACTTCTGGCCTAAATGAAGCAGTTTCAAGGCCATTCTATCTGAACTAAGGAAGTGTACTGTAGGCCTATGAAAACTTTTGGACTGGTGTCCAAAAAAAAAAAAAAAAGTCACTGAAAAAGTGATAATATTGACTGAATTAGAGTAAGCTTTGTCTGTTTCAGTTTAATGTTGGAGAGTAAAGAAAAACAACTGAGGTGTACAGTATGTAAATATATGGTTTCAACTGTAAGAGTATTGGTGTTGGTTTATGAGATGCAATATGCAGCTGTCTCTCAGCCCCCATTCTAAGCCCTTCTTCTTCCATTTGCCAGTACTTGGAATGGAACCAAGGAATGTTTCATCAGGAAGCTTCTAAGTTATTGTAACGCCTGCAGTCACAAAGACTAACAATGATTTCAGTAAGAAACGGAAATTTGGACAATTGGAAATATGTTCAGTTTCACTTTTAGTCATTTAATATACTTGCTGCAGTGGCACTTGCAAACCAAGGTGTTTACCTAAGAGTTCTGTATTTTATTGAAGTTGAATATATCAAATATACAAACATTACAGTGGAATCAATGTCACATACAAAACTACACACAAACTTCATAAAAATAAATGTGTATTATTTCATTAATTGATTTAGTTTTATTAATAAAGGGTATACTGTATACAACAAGAGTCTGGGGCATTTCATCCCAAAGTGTTAGGTGCTGGTCTGCAAGGCTTCTCAGTCTTGTGCTAGCTTGCTATTGTATACCCAAATGTCGGATAAATCTACAGTCCTTTATTTATGTACAGTATTTCAGCTGGAGTCATATCTCAAGGGACTAACACAGACAAAGTGTAATGAGAGACATCAATCATCTCTGGTCTTAAAGCATAGCTCCGGAGTACATTTAAGCATAGCCCTGTTGCACGAGCCTTCTAACAGCACTAGATTTTGCATGGAATGAAAACATTTCGAACAGCATAGACTGAATGCAAATGGCGAACAAGCACATTTAGTTACTGGTAGGCCTACCTCAGCTTGTTCGCTTCTGTGTTCAGGTTCGGTCTATGCTGTTTAAAATTATTTTGTTCCTCTCGCTAACTAGTGCATTTAGCAGGCTCGTTCAAGGGCTATGCTTGAAATCACTCCGGATCACCCCTTAAACTGGATTAAAATTGGATCTCTCGCTCTCTCTCTACACACACACACACACACACACACACACACACACACACACACATACACACTATCTGTCTCAAAGGGGTAGAAGGAACATTCATTCATTTGACCTCTTGAATGGCTGTCTTTCTATCTGCTCAAAGGTCTCTGAAGACGAAACGACAACAGCATTAATAAAAAAACAAAAGAATACAAAAACAAATGTGTGTGCATGCTTGTGTGTGTGTGTGTGTGTGTGTGTGTTGATCTTAGCGTACAGTGCATGCACCTGATGTGCTAGCTTATTTGTTTGTATTTTTCCAATTATAGCTCACAATGCACAAGCAATATGCTTTTTAGAGTGCTTAAGAATACATTTCTGGTGGATTAAGCAATGCAACTGACTGTCCAAAAAAGTGTCAAAAAAAAAAGAAAAATTAAAAAACACATTTCTGGACCCTTACAAAAGTGAACTTTTTACACTCCTCTTCCACCTAGGATGTCATCAGTCATTCCACTGGAGCGCTGTTACAGTATGTATTGGATTATGTCTGACCTTTGACTCCTGGAGATGTTTCATCACAGTACAGTGTCTACTACATCCGCAATGCCAGTGCTCATATCACCAGAACGTTTCCTTGATCTCAAGAAGCGCAGCAACAGGAGCAGGGCGGTGAGAAATGACATGGAACCCACGGTGGGGAGAACGGCTGGAGGCAGGGCAGATGAACCTGGGCAACAGAGCCAATAGGGACATCAGAGAAATGAACAACACTTGCAGGATAGGCCTACTGTATGTACACAGTAATGATCATTCAGGCCTCCGTTTCCCAAAAGCATAGTTGCTAACTTAGTTGCAACTTAGTTAGTTGGCAATGGGAAATTATTTCATATTTCTAAGTCAGACTGGTGAAGTAAATTGTGTCATACTTTTATGGCTTTTTTAACTGTTAAAATGTTCAAATAGTATCTAGACATGTTCTTACACAGCTAATGCTGCTGAAGAATTGCCTCTGGTAACTGAGTTGTCTATTTTTCATTCTGTACTTCATCACTGTGTGCAACATAAGAATCTAGCTACCTTTCTTATGGTGTATATATAGAGAACATCCAGATTTGACAAAACAAAATGGTGATTGCCAAATTGTACTATTTCAGTTGTGAGTGCACAGGCACATTACCATCAGGTTCATTCTATCCCCTAATTCACAGTTAGATCCTCCTGTCTAACTCACTTGCAATGCTGAGCTGGACTGTCTCTAGGGTGTAGCCCAGATGGTTGGTGATGTTGATGAGATAGAGCCCTGTATCCTTGTCTGTGAGGTGGGGCAGGTGGAAGGTGCCATCATGCCCAGACTGCAGTGGATGGCTGTGCTCTGGTCTAAACAAGGTGAATGTGGCTGGGGGAATGCTGTGCAGAACCGTGCAGGTGATGGTCACATTCTGGCCACTGAGCAGCTCAGCAGATGGGAAGACTCTCACCTGAGCGCCACTGGGAGGACCTGGGAATCAACAGCAGCAGTTCTGTTTACTGGAGGAAATTTGATTGTGTAGACTAGGAATGGATGGACAAAGTTTTCCTGCTGTGCCTGCCAGTGCAGAAGTAAGCACTTTTTTTTTTTTTTTTTTTTTTTTACCAGATAGGCTACGAGTGAAAATGTGTCAGCATTTTAGATTGTAAAACAAATACCCCCCCACCCCCAAAGTCCACAACATTAGGCCTATTACTGCTGTTGCCATTTATCATAAAAACACTGAACATGCACAGCATGGTTTTATATCTTACCTTGGATTATCACAGTTACATTGGATTTCACAGTGTTTGCAGTGTTGTTTGCCTCACAGTAATACAGCCCTGCATCAGACCATGTGATGTTTCTGATAGCAATGGTGCCGTCATTGCTATCTAAAACATTGCCAGCTTTTGTCCACTGTGTCATAGGCCGTGGATTTCCTTCTGTATTGCAGGTTAGGTACAGTGTCTCTCCAATGGTCACATTTCGTTGCCCTGATATGCGTATGTTCCCGAGATAGACTGGATGTGACTTCAATAAGGTGGTGCCAGAATCTAAATTGGAAAAATTTGTAATAATCAGGAGTAACTGTTATGTGGTAATACCAAGACCCTATTTTTTCTCTTTTTTAAAAAAGTAAATTGCATTGCTTACAGAGCATGGCATGGGTTAGCGCACTTACCCAAGTTAACTGTCAATGGCACTGACCATGTGCGATTGTTTTGAAGTTTTCTGTCAAAACCTGGAGGTATTTGGATCACTTTACAAGTAACGTTTGTCCCGTTGTCCCCTGCTGTGGGTATAAATGTGTACTCAGAGGAGACTACTGATTTCCCTGTCGTCGCATCTTCTCTGATTCCAGGTTCTTCATCCAAAACGGTTCTGTTTCCATGCTTCCATTCGACTAACACATCATCAGGTGGGTAAAGGTTCTGAGCCCTACAGGTGAGGTTCTTCAGTACACCTGCTATCAGATTATCTTCTCCGAATATCTCAGGGTCGCTCGGAAAAGCTGTCAATAAAATAGATTCTGGGTGATTTTACAGTCTTAAAACATAGTTCAGCCTGAGACTCTGAGTCTTGCTTCAGACTTTGTAGTCTTAAAATATACTTACAGTAAACTACTATTTTAATTTTTCCCTGACTCGTAGAGCCATTACATGTAGCAACGCACAGCAGTTGAATATTTGTCAGCGCTTCAGTTTTGAAGGATATAAATCCATTTTCATCCTTGACTGGTTTGAAAGGTACATCATTAACTGTGCGCCAGGTGAACGACGGCTGCTCAGGACATCCAGACACGTCGCATCTTAAATCCACCATCTTCCCGACCTCCAACAGCAAAATATTTCCTTTGTCTATTTGGACTTTCCACGAGGTTATTCTGGAACATAAAACTCCCAACAGCATTGAAATGGTCCAAAAAGCGAACATATTGAGTTTGATTATTGACTTTGCGGTGTGCACAAGAAACTGAACTGCTGACAAATGGGATGGGACAACACTTTATAGGCGTGCCAACACACCAGGGGAGTTCCTAGACTACGATTTAACGTTTATATGGAGCTCGCAATGAATTATGTCATCATTCATCGTTCAAGGGATTGAAAACCACATTTCTTATGTAATTAATGCAATTGCTTATGTATTTCATCAAGCGACAATCTTGGAATTTCGTTACTTTCAAAAGACCGCTTCATCATTATCTGTTTTCTTATCACCACGTCGCATCTCATATCCTGTCAACTTCCTTTCCCATTGTTATAATGCAATTTTTTTTATTTCTCTTACACCCTCTTTCCTCCAATAAACACACTGAAATCTGATTGAATCACCACAATATTTTATTTAAAATTGCAACAGTGTCACATTTGAGCACAATACTAGCAACAACGGATATGTTTGGTGATCTACCTACAGAGTAATCCATAGAAAATCCAATTCTGTACAGTATACTCAGTTAACATATATAAAAAGGGAGTTTTGGGTCCCATTTTTTTTCAGTTGTGTAAAATGACAGATTTCCACTCAGTTGATTCTTCCTATAGTGATTTTCAATCTTCACTGTACAAAGCTAGCATCAAGGCTCCTGATGTCTTTGTCAGCGCAGCACAACCGCTTTAGTAGTGAACATATTCAGACTGAAGGGACTGGAAGAGGAGAGAAACAAAACATAAGCATCAAACCCGTAACAAGAATTTTCTCAGTTGATTGTTAAAATACAGGAAAATGTGACCCATGTTATGTGGATGTTAATGTAATTTATTTCAAAATAATCACATTTGTCTTTGAACAAACAAACAATCAAAGAAAGATATGAAGGGAAGGCTGACAACTAGGAAGCAATGCAGACATGGAGGAGAGGAAGACTGGAGCTACACAAGCATGCAGGACAGACAGACAGACAGACAGACAGACGAGACAACACAACGGTAAACTTACAGGGATGGATCGACTCAGGTACCGGCCCGTGAGCCCAGATCGGACCGGGGCAGCCCTGCGAGGCCCAGCTGGACCCCTGGGTCCCATGGCAAAGGCCGGACCCCTGGGCCGCACAGGGCGGTCACTGGCCTTGCTGCTGGCCTCCTGGAGGTAGCTTAGGGAGGGCGGGAGACGTGGGTCACTGGGGGAGTAGCCGAAGCCCAGGCCCAGAGATGGAGACAGGGGGATTTGGGAGTTTGCTGGGGGAGCACAGGAGGAGGAGGACGGGGAGGAGGAAGGCGTGGATAGGGGTGTGTCGTCATCTGCACTCTCGGCCATGTTGCCAACCCCGTAGAGGTTGCCAAGCGATCGCGCTAATCTGGGGTTTAAGCTGCAGCAGGCACACAAACATTAGGGGAGGGACAGAGGACAGAGGAGGAGGCATGGGTGGTGAGATCAGAGATGGGGCCATGTAACGTGCATGTACACACACACACACACACACACACACACACACACACACACACACTGACACATACACACAAATGCACTCACTTCTTAAGGTTCCCAGCTGAGGAGGAGGGACTACGAGTGAGCCGTCTTGTTGGGGAAGACGAGATGAAACCTGAGGTGGGGGCTTTTGGTGCCTTGGGAGGGGCAATGGAGGTCTGTGCTGGGCTTATCCCACTAGAACATAAACACAAACAACTGCTCCATCACTCCGGTGCTGTGGCCCAACAACAAAGTCTCTTTCCACATTAACACCATGTCTTAACTGCAAAATCAGTTTGATCACCCACTTTTCTATTTAATTGTCCTGACTGAATGCAGCGCAAAGTAGAGCGACTAGTCACATTGCTCGGCCAGATTGAATGGAGAATCTAATCGAGTAGAAAGGCATACTTAACAGACCCAATGTAGACAGAACAGTCAATGCTATGCAACAACCTGAAATTCAATTGCAGTTAGGACAATGTGTAACATCAGCACTAAACCCTATGGAATTCCAACCCAAAATTCCCACGTACCTTAGTGATCCTGTAGTGGCGGATCTGGAATTGCGTCGAGCTTTTAAGGCTCTGAGTTTATCCCCCTGAGTCACTGCTGCACCATCCAGCCTGAAGTCATTCTGCCATTGACCAATAGAAACAATCAGTCAGTCTGCCATTGACCAATAGAAACAATCAGTCAGTCTGCCATTGACCAATAGAAACAATCAGTCAGTATGCCATTTTCCTACTTTCAAAGAAACCAACCACATCAAACTGGAGAAGGTACTGGAAGAGCAGACCAGATGTTGCCAACGGTTACCTGCTGGCATACAGTAAGGCACTGGTGTAGTATGTAGGCCTATAGTACGTTAAGTAAACTCCCATGCGATGCTTTTAATACAAGTGTTAGTGGGAGATGCTGGCCTGGCACCCAGAGGTTTTAGCTGCCTTGCTAACATGCATGCTTGCCAATAACATGGTGACTTTAAAAAATAGCCCGATGATGGTCATCATCAATGTCATGACTGAAACATTGCACATTAGTGGTTGTGAGTGTGCATGGATGGCTTTGTACATAGAGAGGTTCTATTTATTTTCTTATTTTTTTTAGATAATTTTAGTCTATGTGTTATTGTCCATGTCTCTGTGTTGGTCTTTTATGTATTTGCTGCTTATCGCAAGACAAATTCCCTTTGGGGCAATAAAGGTTTCATCATTAAACCCTTTGTAAATGACACAAATGATGACAGTGTGTAGGATCCTGCTTCTTTGTACACGCTGGTGACCTTCTCCAACGCACCTGTCTACGTAAAAGGTGGTGTGCGAAAGCATCTAATGCTCTCAATGACATGGTGCTGCAGGTTACAAGGGTTTAAGGTGAGGCAGATGCATGTGTGAGCCACGTGGCTCCACTTGCAAAGCACTGTGGTGTCATCCAACTGAAATCAGCGGACCACCAATCAGCGAGCCACACTGTAGTATGTTGCTGTCAACCAACTGAAAGCAGATGGCTACACTGCAATGTGTTGATGTTACCCAACTGGACGCAGTGGGCTACACTGCAATGTGTTGGTGTCACCCAAGTGTAATCAGCGGGCTAGACAGCACCGTGCGTGTTGGTGCCACCCAACTGAACGCAGAAGGCTAGAATGCAATGTGTTGGTGTTATCCAACTGGACGCAGTGTGCTACACTGCAATATGTTGGTGTCACCCAACATGTTGGTGGTAGTGTGTTCCCGTCTCCTGTCCCCATGACTGGGCCTCACCTCGTCCATGCTCTGGGACTTGAAGACGCTGGCGCTGATGGACACGTCGTCCATGCTGGAGATGAGGCGGGCCATGTCCCTCTCCTGCTGACGATTCTGACGAAGCTGCTGCTGGCGCTGTTTAGTGCGGAACATGTCTCCCTGCACCCACATACTGTGCTGCTTGCTACAGTACATACACACAAGGAGTGAGAGAGAAAGATATATATATATATATATAGAGAGAGAGAGAGAGAGAGAGAGAGAGAGAGCAAGTAAGTAAAATGTAGGTTTAAAGCACATTTAAACAGTGCTGTCACTGACAATAGTGCTGTATGGGGCAAGAAAAGCTAAAATACTAATAAATGAACATTCAGTAATCAAAAGTGAAATAAGGACACATTTGAGAGAGAGAGAGAGAGAGAGAGTAGAAACCCCCGGTTTTAGACAGAAATAGACATATGGGAGACACAATACAAGAGGAATTGATGGGGGGGGACAAAGACGGCAATGAACAACAATCACTGGCACTGTCCACAAGGACGATGCTCTTGAAGGAAAGTTCAAACAAACCATATCCCTGTAGCTCGTGGGAGTAGTAGTCAGAATATTCAGTACAACATACTGTAGACCAAATTGGCAAACCAGTAGCTTATACCTAATGAAAGGAGGATCCTTTCAGTAAAACTGCTCGTTCGCCAATTTCCTTTAAGGAAGCACAGAAAACTGACAGTGAAACTAAGTCTTCTTATCCTGATAACCCTCTGTTTCACTAGTCGAGCCTCGTATCAAAGTAATAACGATAAAATACACACACAATGGTGGACGGACACGTTGAGCTTTCAAACTATATCTTTAATATTTGCCTAATGTTTGAAGAAATTAGTTAGTTAGTTACTTAGTTAAATCCTTCCCGCTCCATGTGTGAAACATGGGGCAGTGCAGTGCCCATGTCCATTTCCCTAGCCTGAGGCCACAGAGCAACGACTGGTCGACTGGTAATTCCATGTGTCAACTTGCAGAATTTAGTACAGCAGTGAAATAACATACTGAGAAGACTATAGTACTAGAATTAGCCTACTAAAGCTGCACTACCCACACATCATTAAGTTCACCACTTGCTTCTTGCCCACAGTCTGGTGGTGGTGGTGGTCTACTCACTCTTCTAGAAAGTTCTGCTGTGGCCCAATGATGGAGCCCGGCCTGCATATCCGTATCCAGGAAATGGCCTCGGCTGCAGTGAAACGGTAGTGCTTCATCAGATAGCACGCAATCAGAGTGCCGGTACGTCCAAGGCCCGCTGAACATGAAAGGAAGGAACAAGGTACAGAGAGGACAATGATCTATGGTGGCCTAAACCAACACAACCACAACACAACAAAGCAGCTCATACTTACAGAATCTTAAATATTTGGCTATTGATTACATTTTTTTTTTTGTTTGTTTGTTTTTTAAACAAGGCTTACATTCCAAAGTCATTTGAAGTTGTAATAACACAGTTCTTCCACCCCCTCTCCAATGTTTATTAATAGCCCATTGGGTCCTGATTAAAAATGTGTTTCATGTTACATGTAAGGATATTGTTTATCAGTCATGTGACTGGACTGCTCAGTCTCCCAATCATCTCTGGCTTTATCATGGGCTATTATGAAATGCTGGCCAGAGAATTCCTGTACTTACAGTTTAGAAGCATCGTCTGAATAACAATCCTCTGACAAATGGCCTACTGATTAGGAAATCTAAAACCTATCTCCAGAAACGGATGAAGGACCTATTGTGCTGTAAGTTGTACAGAGCAAATGACTGTTCTTACATAAAGGGGAAGACAAATGATAGAAACAAATTCACCAGTGAAAGTAGATTTGTTGTGTTACAAAAGGGTGTGCTGATGAGATTTAAAAAAAAAAGTTTAATTAGCAGACAGTGTACCCACTAAGCTCCTCCACAGATATATTCTAATGATCAATCATCTAGCTTCCATCTTTGAGTCTTTGTCACATAAACTTTTAGGGTTAATCGTTCCCCATTTCTATTCTCCTTCCTCCCTAAGGGCCGCATTCAGCCCAAAGTTTCTTTGTATCAAAGCAAGATGATATAAGAATCATCACATTTCCCCATGTACCCATTAGTGTGAATGCTGAAATGTTGATTATTGAAAATTAAAGAAAGGGTATTTTGTGATTATGGAATTTTTTAAGGGATGTTTTGTAAGGGACGTTATAATTAAAAAAAAAAAAAAGAAAGAAAAAGTGCATGCATTTCTCGTAAATGCACTTCCCATAGAAGAACCCCCTTTCATCTGCAACATAATTTCCTGTTTGGAAAGTTTGAGGCAAAAGTGCAATCACACAGCAGCACCTCTGAAAGCAGCTCGGCTACGTTCCTCTCACGCTAAGTTTGGATTAATCTGGCTAATTCTCTCTCAACATCGCTGTTTTGGACGCAGTGCATTAAGATGGCTATCTCTTTCACAGTACTTCCACATATTGTGTTTATAAATAAATCTGTCACACCATGAACACTTAGCCCCCCTCCCCAAAGGATATTCTCCTTCAATTAATAACACTTCCAATCTCAAGTGATCAGTGCCATTAAGACCACAATCTGTCCTTTGGGGTTTGAAAAGAATGACCAGCCGGTCCCGCTTGTCCCTTACCCTTGCAATGGACGGCCACGCCACCCTCCGAAGTCTCGCAAATGTGCAAGAAGCGTCGCAGGATGAGGTCACTGGGTGTGGATCCGTCGACAAAGAAAAGGTCATGATGCTGGAAGCCTGCGTCGACGAAGCGTCTGCCCTCGTAGATCTTCCTGTTGAGTCGCACAACATCGGTCACGCCGTGCTGCCTGAAGTAAGGGAAGTAGGCCTCGGGAGCATGGAGAGGGTAACCTGAGAAAGAACACACAAGTCATCAACGGAACACAGACTCTTCCACAGTCAAGGCTCTTCTAGATCAGGGGTTCTAAAACTTTTTTGGGCCGGAGACCCCTCATGGAGTCGAAGTTTTTTCGAAGACCCTTCTTGATGGCAAAAAAATAATTGTTTTAGTTCTTTCGGATGCAACAGTTTTAAATTGGCATGTAATTACATGTGGCAAAATACTGACAGTGGAGAAGTGGTTTTCTGTAGGTCAACCGATGCCCAAGGGAAGTATCTTAGTAGTATTTCTATCTCTATAAGACAAGATTATTTTTGTAGCAAACTTTTTCATGGACCCCCTGGCAATGTGCCGCGGACCTCTGGGGGTCCCTAGACCCCGGTTTGAATACCAATGGTCTAGATGTTTTACTTGGGGGAATATATCAGAATGCTACACAAGGTAACCACACACTGACAAGAAGAATAGAACAACAGCAGAGGTTCTGTTTGTTTCATCTCTTATTTTAAAAGTGTACAAGGGATGAGTTGGGCCTTAACTAGTCCCAAAGTCACTGGTATGACAGTCTTAGGAAAAAGTCACAAAAGCAGAAAAGGGACTCGCACTCAGTAAAAAAGGACATGAAGTCTGGTCAGAAAAATATATGTACATGTATAATGATGTATATACTAATATCTTATTTTAACCGGTGATTATAATGAGAGGTCTATTTGTCAAACTGCAGTGATTGTAGGGTGCTCTTTCATGCCCTCATTGGCCTGGTACTGATGCCAATGCTTATCCAACTCTTCATCTTATTGCTACGGTACACTGGTGCTATTCTCACCACAGCTTAACTCATGAAGACACCCAATGAGACACACAGTCCTAACCGCTACAGCCTGATTGGACAGATCATTTGATATAATTTGATAACTGACTGTTTAATACCCAGGAGTTTTCCCAGTTTCTACAGTACAATGATTGTGGTTTGATCCCCCCCCCCCCCCCCACACACACACACACTCCATTTGTAATGATGCTATATCTAAGTGCTGTAAGTGCTATTGATAGCCACCACAATGGCCAAATTTTGTGCGATATAGACTGAGATGGCGAAAAGGCAGCTAACTGTAACAGAATAGGGCATGTCAAAAAGAAACATACTCAATTTGGTTTTGACATGCCCCATTCTGTTACCGTTATCTGCGGTTAGGCTATCTCAGTCTAAGCTGCACGAAACTTGGTCATTGTTGTGGCTATCAATAGGACTTAGCAGTCTGAGACAGCAGGGCTATGTGTTGATTCACTCCAGATTATTGCTTTAACACTGAGCTGGCAAGGAAGTTTGAGAACAGTCATCAAGCTTATTAGTAGACTGATTTTGGATAGTTAACTTGTGTAACTACTGTAAATATAATATACTGTAAAGATGACTGAATCATGTAACACCTAAGTAGCAAGGTAAACCACTGTGGGGCCATTATGAATATGATAGTGTGGTGCTTATTGTATGTAATTATTATATATGAAGTGGCCATTTTTTTTTTCCTTCTGGATTAAGAAAGTGCTATCTTGTTTTATCTCATCTTATCTGATCTCATCATTCATCGTTTTTCCAATCAACTCACCGTTCTCTATTTTACTCTTAGGGTGCGGGCCACTGAAGGCTAGGAGCTTGCCAGGCACAATCCAGTTGAAGTCCCCATTCTCCACACGCTAAAGGTAAAGACAATGAGACAAACTTAGACATACTGTAGATAGTGTTGTGCTACTAAGGAGTGATTTGAACAGATGAATTACCTCATAGTGTTCATACTCTTCAACATCAAATGTCTCGAAGCTGAAGAACCCATGCTGCAGTGCCTATAAAGAACACATTCAAAACAACTTTATTTTTTAAAAAGCTCTGGCTATGCGCCAAGTGAATGTGAAGAGTTGTTTTCTCACAACAAGCCCTTTAAATGGGGCCAGTTAAAAGTGCATCGGGCCAGTTAAAAGTGCATTAATGTTATCTGATTTGTCCTTATACAATTAAAACAACAAACCTGTAATTTTACAGATATTAACTGAGAGGCACAATATAAACGCATTCTTTTTGAATATTTGAGAAAATATAAGTTGCTGTGTTTTGGAAAAGACATCTTCATGTGAATGTTAAGAAAAAATTGGGATCCACTACCTAGGCTATTTCAGCCCAATAAATATAGCTAGCCATTGACAATGTGTCACATGGTGTATTCCATATAGAATATAGTCTTTGGTATGAAAGAATGGGGACATGCAAGTTCTGAATGTTGTTCAGGCTATTTAAACTCAATTGTATTAAGAAAACAAAATCTTGTATAACAAATGAAGACCGATATACTGCCCACCATTGATGACTAAAGGTGCCAAAAACAAAACAAAACAAACGTTCCCAAAATGGGAATGTCCTTATGCAACTTTCCTCTTGTGAATCGTGTCAACACTGTGTTCCTGTGTGGCCTGTAATTGGACTAAAGGATTAACCTGAGGCTAACACATGAGTGGTAGGAGTGGAGAAGAGTCTTTTGGGCCAGAGTACTGTAATGCGCACGCTCAGCCATTTCAGTAGCCTAGCTATAGCTCTGCCCTTACCTTCCGGATCCCTTGTAAACAGTCCAGAATAGACAAGTTATATGTGCAGTTTCCAAATGCAGCATCTCTAATGCAACAAGAAAAACAAACAAAAAAACAAACAAAGTGTTAGGGTGCTTCTCATCTCTAAGCATTGTGAACAAGCCAAAGAGGATTGTTTTGTGAATAGAAGTGTTATGCAAAGAAGGGCCATGCTGAGTGAAATAGAATACGCTGCAATTAAGCATTGCTTGTGTGTTGTGTGGTGTGTGGTTTATTATGAGAGGAATACATATGTAATACATACTTAATGCTGGGGAGGAAATTCTCTCTCTCTCTCTCTCTCTCTCTCTCTCTCTCTCTCTCAGTGTGTGTGTGTGTGTGTGAGAGAGAGAGAGAGAGAGAGAGAGAGAGAGAGAGAGAGAGAGAGAGAGAGAGAGAGAGAGAGAGAGAGTATCAGGTTTTTGTGTATGTGTGTGTGTTTGTGTGTCTGTGTGTGTTGCAGGTTTTCTCTGTGTGTGTGTGTTTGGGTGTCTGTGTGTGTTGCAGGTTTTCTCTGTGTGTGCGTGTGTGTGTGTGTGTGTGCACGTGTGTGTGATTGTATCTATTGCGGTCAGAATGGAATAACGGGCGGGTCATGCCTCAGCTGTAGCACAGGCAGGCAGCTCTGTGAGGGTGGCTGGGCTGAGAAGGGATTTGCCATGTCTGTGACTCAGTGTGTGCCAATCTGCTTTGTAATGCCAGACACAGGCACAGATAAGTCCTCCCTGGCATTCAAACTTAGTCAATGACTTGTGCCTTAGTTTATTTACGAGAAACTTCCACTATTTTGCACTACCAGTGATAAGCCATGATAAGGCATGTATGATATCTTTCAATGTTTATTTGGATTTATTTTGCATTGTTCTCAAGGCCCGGTGAGCCTTTATTACACAGCACACACACAACATCTTCTAAATTAATTAGTAGTGGAATGTAAATAAATAACTACAGCAAGTACATGTACAAATACATGGCCAACTTTGTACAGTGTTTTAGCTGGGTTTTAGTTGGCAATCTATGCAGCTTTAAGACTTCTACTGTACCTACTGCATTTTCCAAGCTACAGAAAATAGAAAATAGGCTATAATACAGCAAGTACATGTACACGTACATGGCCAACTTTGTACAGTATTTTAGCTGGGTTTTAGTCGGCAATCTATGCAGCTTTAAGACTTCTACCTACTGCATTTTCCAAGCTTACTATAGAAAATAGAAAATAGGCTATTGAATGTTCTACCGTTTCATTTAAAGTTTCATTTCTCAGTCATATCAGACTGATAGATGTAAGATGTTTTAGTTGTAAAGGTTTTGGAAAATGGAGCCATTAGTGTACTAGAGTAGAGATACATGAAGGCTGCGTTGAGGTGAGACGTGAGACGTACCTGAAGGGTAGGTATGACACATTAGTTCCAGAGATAAGAGCCCGGTAGGCCTCCTCAGGAGTTCTTTTTAAGTAGATTACCTGAATAGGGACAGAAGGAGGGAGGCCACCATCAACACAGTCCACCGGAATACACTGTGAATACTGTGAATGACCGTGTGTGTGTGTGTGTGTGTGTGTGTGTGTGTGTGTGTGTGAGATGTGAGTGTGTAAGTGTGACCATGGGCATGACGAGGTTTGACGTTACTCACAGCATAGGCACCGATTAGGAATGCAGAGTTGGCTCGTTTGCGCTGGTCATAGCTGGTGTAGTAGATCACCCTTTTTCTAGACAGAGTGAAGGACTGGAGACAAAAAAATAAATAATAAAAAATCAATTATTCATTTGAATAACTTCAATAATAAATGATCAACTAATTACTTATTACCTATTACCAGTATTAATTTCCTCACATACTGTAATATAATATTATAATAATCAAAGCTAAATCAATCAGATAACCAAATCTTACAAGTAAACACTTTGGAGACATTAAATAATTAATACGGCAATAAAAGTACATGGCCCTGTCTGGACATTTGTGTTAACACACACTACATTTGCCACCACATTTTACATTTTAAGTCCATTTCATAGTGACAACAACTACACTACCGCACAGGTATAGTAATAAATGTGTCCATCTATAAACAAGGTCGCGCACCAATGTAACCCTCAACCCTGGGATTGGTTATTTGGGGATAAGACTTTCGTATTTGTTTATACAAATATTCCAAAAGAAAGAGGCTATGTGTAATAATATATAATTCCACCAAATATTACAAGAGAGATGATAACACTTCATAATAATTAATAACACAGCTTTCCAACCCTAGTATTGTAGAATAGGCTACTATATTGCCCACTGATGCTGTCTCAGGAAAAGCATTTGGTTTCCATGACTGCGCTGCTCATATGATCTTGCATGTTCAAACAACCTATTCATTACCTCCTCCATTACAAGCACTGGGTTGGGACTGCCAATCTCATAGCAACACTCACTACAGGGAAGGAGTGATAATGTTTTGTACCCCCATACTATACACACACACACACACACACACACACACACACACACACACACACACACACACACACACTAGTACAGTGATAATGTGATATTATCAAAATAGCAAATACTTTCAAAGAGTGCTTACAATGTGAAAAAGCAAAGACTTAACCTAGGCGTAGCCTAAAAACCTTGTCCCAATCCACTCATTACTAAGTTTTCCATACCCATAGGTTTTCTCCAGAGGTTAGCTCATGAAATAAAGTATAGGCAGACCCTGTGCTCTGTTCCTAACCAATCAGATACTGATAAGACAAGATGGAAACTAACCAAGCACTGAAGAAACAAAGATGGCTATTTGGCAACTAGTTTTATTCATGCATTTTATGGAACACTTGTATGTACTGTAATGGACTAACATTCCAGTTAGGTAAACAAGGAAATTAGGTGTCCCTTACCTTAAGCTTTTTGTTCAATTTACAGCAGAATCTGTATAACATCGCAAGATTAAGAGGGCCAAAGTCTGCATAAAAGCTGGGGGGAGAAATAAAAAAATAAATAAAACATGAACAAATGAATTTCCATAACAAGTGCATATTGTAGTGTATGTCTATCAAATATGTGATGTAAGCTATGCTTGCAATAAACCTTTCTTTCAATAACAGAAATCACTGGCTTGTGTCTACTTCATCTATGCATAGATCCCTACCTACTTGATTGAGCTGAGCAGAGCCACATAGCAACAGACAACACTTACTTCTCATAAACAAATTCCTCATCGGTTGTGAAGTAATGAGTATTTGGCGTGCTTTTTGGTTTGCTTCTGAGAGTGGCAAAGTAAAGCCTTTCTGTAAAAGTAAGTTTAATACATTAATCAACAACAGTCCAAAAATGAATCAAAACAGGCCATTTAACTTAGCCTAGTACGCTACATTCCACAGGAGGTCTACAAGTTGCAACAGTAGCCTGTTCAATATAACTCAAAAAGTAGCCATATAACCCCAAGAATTCGATGCTGATTTGGTGCATGAGAGTGTAGTCCGACTGGATTCTGCAGCAGGTAGGCTATCTCAATGGACTAAATCTCAATGTGGACTAAAACACTTTTTCTAGACTACTGATTACCTTTGATAAATTCTGTGGCTCCGAGTGGATCATTGTCATCAGCCATTTCATTCAATGTATTTAGATCCTTTCGAGCACTTGAACAACAAAGTAAAAGGGACACGATTCCTTTCAGTGACAATAAACCTCGTGTGGAACGAACGGTGAGCCATTTTTACTAATAAACCAAGCATTAGAACTTCCGATTGTTCCATAACAAGGTTCCATGTCTCGTGGAAAGTTGGAGGGACAATAATGTTTCCCTTGTCTCCAAGAGCTTTGTTCTTCTGTTTCAAATCGTAGACTACAGAGTTCCCAGTAGGCCTGTAGTCATTTGCTCTTTAAATTCAGGGCCCCGAAACCTGTGCGCATCCATAAGCCTGCGCTTGTAACAGAGTAACAAACTTTAAGAGAAAGCATTAAAGGTCTATTGCTTAGTAACCACGTGCCTGTTCGCCACATAAAGACACGTTGCTAAGGATGGGTTTATTTCGACCAATCAGGAAGCTAGACGCTGCCTGCCGTAAACATAAGACGAGATTTAGGACTGCTGCCAATGGGATTCAAAGGCAAGATTTGGAGCTCCAGTCAGACGCATTAATGAGTCATGAGACTCGGGTCAGTTATAGGTGTCCGAGAAAAAAAAATCTTCACGAGACTAATGATTAATAAGTCATGTTTTAGAGACTGCATGCATAGGCAACATAGAATAGCCCGCCCAGAGCCATACACTCGATTTGGTGTTTGGTAGACTGGCCAATGAAGAACTCCATAAAATTATGTATTTTGCCATAATAATAGGCAAACATGCATACAACAAACACAAGAACTTTCATGTGATGTGGATTTTAGATATAATGCAAGGCCTACTAGCAGGCTATAGTTTATTTTGAATTATTTATAGATTTCCAAGTATTGTGTTCTAGTCTTTGTGTTCGGGCCTTAGTAGCCTAAGTTGTGGTTTAGGTTTAAGGAAATCTTTAAACCTACTAAAATAGTTTTAGATTAATTTAGTTACTACTTTTAGCCAAGTATTGTTTATATATGTTGCTTTGGATACAATTGTCAGAAACTTGGAAATAAACAAAAGCATAACCATAGAGGGGAAACATTATGATGATGTACTGTATGCAGCACTGCTTCTGATGAACTTTACCTATCCCCTGTAGTGTCAGCAGCTGTAGGCCTTGCCAACACTAGTCAGAGAGGTCCTCATCTACTCAGTGTTTTAGTCACATGCTCATGATGCCTGATACTATCATCCCACATCTCTATCACTCCTACTGAATTAGGCTATTATAATTTCCTGTGACTGACCTAGTGTTGACCTGTTCCAAGCAACACATTTCACAAGGGTTTAAAGCATCAGAAAAAGCATCAGTTGGCCCGATGCCATTCACTTATGAACATGAAAAAACAAGTCCTTGAAGAGTAGCCTATTTTACTGCAAAGGCAACCAGCCTTTACCATATTCTTGATTTTGTGTATTAAAATGATTTGTCACAAACAAGCTGTAAACCAGCCTGCCTTGGATTGGGCCTACCTACCTGGATTGACACCATTACATGAAATTATCTTGTTGAATTAAACCTGTGACAGCATATTCACTAAATATTGACATTTTGATTCCAAAATAAGATACCCCCCTTTTTAAGAATATTCCTTAATTTTATTAATTAGCTACTGTCTTAATTAATGTGTATCAGTTACAAACTCCCAGTTATTTTGTAAATCAGCTAAATTCCAACAGATTCTTTCAAATGGAACATTTGGAATCAGACGCTTCAATTGCCATTTAATTTCTCTACCAACATGTGTCTTTAAATGTCTCTTAACTGAAAGATAACATAGATCTAACTAACTCTTGGCCTTTTTTCATGCAATCTCCAATGTTTCAAGGTAGTAGGCATGTACTATTGACATGTATATTAGGTATATTGAAAACAAACAAACAAACAAAAGCAGCACATTACCTCCAATTGGTGTGATCCAGGCCCCATGTGGAAGTTGTGCTGGAAATCTGCGTTTCCCGCGCCAGTGTCCACCCCAAACAGAGACCCCAGACATGCCTTCATTGAGGTCGTTTGATAAACGGAGAGGAAGCTGAAGAAGACAACATGATGGGGAAACTAAATTCCCCCTCTGTGCAGGTGTTTTGGGTTCCTCGTGATGCGTTCACATCTGGAGCGCAGGCATTCTTACAGAGAATAGGCTATGCATCTGTCAGGAAACTATGCTATTGAGAAGCAAACAGCGAGACTGTATCCTGAAGAGGTTGGGCAAACAGAGAGAGAGAGAGAGAGAGAGAGAGAGAGAGAGAGAAAGAGACCTGAGGCCTTGCATGCCATCGTGACATCAAACTAGGCTAGGTCCGGCTCAAGTGTCGTACTCAAGTTACTGAGCACCCCCTTAAAAAAACAGGCCGTGGACCCGAGACAAGTGTTCAGTTACACCCGAGTCCAAGAAGGTGAGAATGTCACCATTCTGTCCTTTCTTGGCCTGATTAACTTGCTCAATGTGACCTCGTGTGATGCGTGTCTTTCTTCATCCCTGTCATAAAGGCACACTTTCTTTTCACGTCATCAGTAAAGAGAAGCAAACAGAGGTGCTATTTTGGACTCTCATTTTTAGAAGTCTGGCATTAAAGACCCAATCCGTTTCCAATATCAGATGGGGCCATCCCTTGTAAAACAGACATGGTTAGCCTACTACCTGTGGCCTGAACAGATCTACAGGAAACCTGAGCCTGAGATCACTGAGAGAAACACTTCACAAGCACAGAGGACGGAGTAGATAAGGAAACATGGCTATGTCTTGTAAGCACATTTGCGTACAAGGTTTAGAGAGCATGGACTGTTTCACCTACACTATTAATAATCAAGCAAGCAGTTGAATGTCTATGGCTAAACCCTACTAAACCAAACAAATACAGTAGTGTAGTTTTTTTTTTTAATTTCTTATAGTTTGCCTATAGTAAAATACAATTAAGTTTGAATTTATAAATTCATGAAATTGATTTATTAATTGACACATCAGACACAGATCCACTATTTTCATGTGTAAGGAAGAAGCAAATCCATTTCCACATTCTACATACTGTAATTCTCAGCTGATAGACGTTTTATTCGTATCCTAAGACAGGTGGCTATTAATAAGGGACTCTGGTCTTCTGAGCTAGTGGGAAAGGCACAATTTTGGCGTCCATTTAGACCTGTCATTGCTTTTTTTTTTTTTCGTGACACTGTTAGTCCTTCTTCCTGTCTATTCCTGTCACATTCCATCCTCTTTCATTAACCAATTAGGCAACAGATTAGCAGGCCAGTGGAAAGATGGCTCCGCTTGTAGCCTGGCTAATCTCCAGAGACACCTGGCCGCCCTACTGCACACAGTAGCATAGGGACTGGGGTGGGGGAGTGGACACTGGTGAGTTGGTGTACAGGTGTACAGTTGTGCTCACAGGTACAGGTGTACAGTTGTGCTCACATGTTTACATGAATACGACCAATTTGATAAATCAGGCCTATAATCTAATTCACCTTGGCTAAATGAGAAATTATTCTATTTTGGGAAGGCTCCACAGGTCAGATTAAATAGCTCAAGGGGCCCCGGGCCTTAGTTTGCCCAGGTGTGCCCTATGCATACACATTGCAAACTTGACTTCAAATATTTTGGAAATTGATCTTAATGCCTTAATGATGGGAAACATCCAACCTTAAATGTCACAGATTTTCTTTGTGATTGAATAAGATAGGCTATCGTAAATAAATAGCCTACATTTTCTTCCTTAAAATACAGGGGCTCACATGCCCATGCCCCTATATTAAATTGTTAAAAGCAGACTTTTTTTAAAGGTCGGTTATTTCATGGATCCAGGAAACTATATATCCTGATAGATTTCCCTTGACCTTTGGGAATTGAAATAGCCTCACATTCACATCATCACATACCTTTCACCAGCATGGTTTTATTTCAGTTAGCCTAGGAGCTGGTTTTGTTTACATTGGGAGAGGGGGTGTATCCCACGCCAGGCATGAGATATGGTGAAGGGTAGGCCTACAGTATGTGATGTAGGGCTCTTTTAATTCCAAAGGCTTGGGGAGGATAACCTCACTCGTCAGATGCAGCGGCGAGTGAGTGAGGTTAAGGGGAGGATGCATCATGGATACATAAAATTAGTAACTATGGGCTTCAAAAAACTTTTAATTTGAGTTGATGGGAATTTAAAATAGCATAGACTACCCCCTCTATTTATGAAATAGAATAGAAATAGAATTAAAAAAAAAAACATGGTATAGCTGTTTATGATAGCCTACATAATTCATTTACAAAGAGAGTTGGTATCCTTGGTTGGATTTTTCAATATTTTAAAATTAAGGGATAATAAAGCTTAATTTACTATTTTACTTAATTTTAATTCCTAGTCAACTTTAGCAGGCTGTGTGTAGGCTATGTAATTTACAGTAAGAGCACAACTGTGTGCGTGTGTTGCATTTCCCTGTGCTGACCTGTAGATGGTGGTGCAGAGTCAAGTGGTTCATAACACTGAATTGATGTGATTTGGTCAGTGCATAGGCATGTCCTTATTTGCTCCATCCAATAGTTTATGCATAGGCTTGTTTTCTAATATATTTCAATGGAATTAAATGGCATGCATAAACTATGGGATAGAACGATTAAGGACATGCCTATGCACTGACTAAATCACACCCACACATCCATTGTAACTTTGAAAGCAATTTAATTCCACTGAAATAGGCTATATTAGAAAACAAGCCTATGTATAAACTATGGGATGGAGCAATTAACGACATGCCTATGCACTGACTAAATCACATCCACACATCCATTGCAAGAAAACGACAAGACATTCTGTAAGTAATGTAGGCTACATAATTAAACGGAAAACATTTATTTCTCCAACTTCACAGATTGCACCCAAGCAATGTTTTCGAGAGGAAGAAAATTAATGGAAATGAACGGAAGGAAACACAGACCGGACCTTTACACCCTAGGCATGCAGTAACCACTCCTAACCGAAAGTGAAAGTAGGCTATCTGATCAAGACAGCTGAGAGTTCGTATAATAATGCCCCATTGAAAAACGGTTTGTAGGCTAATTCAGGGCAAGGCCGAATCCTCACCATGGCTTCAGAATTACATCCTACAGGTAAGTTCAAAGATGAGGTTTAGAGCATTTCTGGTAAGGGTACACTTGCACTCGAATCTATCGATGAATGGCATAGTTTACAGGTGTGACCGATCCTCTCGGGAGGCTGTTAACTCGGGATACACATGCGATTTCTATGGGACACACACGTCGACGTAATCAAGTGACGATAGCTTTACCTTAATTAGGGCAAACGTGACCCTGATTCAACAAAATAACAAATGATGGCAAATGTAACATTAAGCCAGTTTCTTCCGTGAAATTAAAACATTATATTTTTTGCGATGATGACACCTTTGGTCCTTTTCTTAGCAAATGAAATCAGACTATTTAATTCTATTTCGACCAAATCAAACCGACATCAGTGAAAGTTTTTTTGTGAATACTGGTTTACGTAGCCTGTGGTAGCCTACTGCGCGTGCGCACAGGTGAAGCCAGGTTAAGGACTTCTACAACGTCTCATATCAGTCGACTGCTAAATCAAAGTATGGATACAGTGGGTCTAACTTAATCGTCTAATTTTAATTTTAATGCTAGGGTATGCTCGTAGAATGTAATCGTTCACCAGGCATAACGTTAATCTATTGTGACTCACGGAAGGAATTGTAAGTTGTCCTGCCTGTCAGCCTTGTTGTAAGTTATCCTAGACTGTCATTCATTTACTTGTTCAAGTATCGATTTAGCAAGTGAAGATGCAAATTTAGGCCTATCTAATGTAGGGTAGCATAGCCTACAACTAACGTGTTCTTCAATATCACTAAGTTAATTCTTCTTCAGTAGCTCAAGTTGTTTTCCTTAGCAGCCCATATTAGTTCAAGTTGGGATATAGCCTAGAGGATGTCAAGCAACAGAAGTTGTCAGTAGACCTATCGCGTTCTGACGATGATTAAACAAATCAGCCTGGAGCTAAGAGGAGTTCTCAAGATGTGTACCCTCCACGATAACGTATAATGTATAACTACATTAATAATTTGCTGCAGTTTGTCTGTCTTTGGTCAGTGTAGCCCAACAACATCATAAGGCTACACGGTGATGCAGAGTCTGAAAGAATGGGAAGAAACGCCGAGGAGGAGTAGGCTCGCATAGTCTACTGATAAGATATTAACGTTAAGAATCAGCACCTCACTGCCATCGTAATTTGGGCTGTTATCATGATTGCATTATGTTATATTAGATTATCTTTCCACTGCCCACTCCTATCGATAGCCTTGCCTGCTTCTGTCAACGTTAACGTTACTCCTGTTATGTTGCATCTGCGATAACGTTATGTTGTTTGTTAATATTTTATTTCTTTAGGGCTTTTTCTTGCCCTTTATGTATCCTATAACTCTTAAGGTGAATAAACCAGTAACATGAACTGTCTTGTCTCGTTTCAATTAGTCACCTGAATGTATAGGCTACAGCTATATGGTTGATACACCTGTTTGTTTAACGTTGTTGTAACTTTAAGTCTCCTAAGCAATGAGTTTATTCTTTAGAATTTAGTTTAGTTTACTTTAGTGTATTCAGATTTATTTTAGGTAATTGAATGTGCATAGTTGCATAGGTTTAGTCTGTTAGAGTGACTACGTTACCCATGATGCATTTTTGTTGCACATCCTGTTGCTAAATAATGTTGAGAGAGAAAAATATCTAGCGATGTAGGCCTACTTGACCAGAGATATGATAAGTGAAGTTGGAAACTTTTTTACATGGTGTTCAGACTCCATTTAATCTGCAATTTGTCAGAAATACAGAACAAACATAGGCGTAACTGGTTCTGAAATTACATTAGCCTACTGACCACAAGGCATTTAATTAGGTCCATGTTCACAATAATAAACACACTGTAAGGAAAGCAATTATTCAAACGCCTGTTTTAAAAATCAACAACTAGAATAATACAGTAACTGTAGTATCGTGACTAGCCCTACTACATAATCACACACACAAAGCAAATCCAGATCAGCTGTGTATTTCAGATCACACCAGAACATACAGGCACTCTGTATTACGACTGTTCAGTAACTTATTCTACTCAACAAAACATAGCTTGGGGAGCAACTAGAAAACCCCTAGCGCCACCTAGTGGACTCAGGTAGTCATAACACATTACTACACTCCCTTACTGTTAAGCTAATAACATACTGCCAAGTATAAAATAAAACTTATCTAAGAATTAGCCTAATATGTCTTCATGTACAGAAACATATACAAGTACAAAAAACAAGTTTTTTTGTTTTTTTTTTTTTTTAAACTAAGCTAAGGAAGTACAGGGTAGACTGCCTGTCTTCCGTGAGATCAAAAGGCGCATTCTTGCCTCATAACTTGATCTCACAGCTAACTAGTATAGTCTCTCAGGTATTGAGGCGCTGCTCGTTCTCTGGCGGAACGGCGCAGCACCGGCGGTGGGAATCCAGGTGAGTCCAGTCCTTCAGGAACAGTACTCGGTTGATTCACCTGGTCAAGATGAGGCTGTGGCTCTGGGTCAGGTTGGCTGGCTGATATATCTGGCTGTTCCTCCCAGCTGTTAACCTCGGGTAGTTCTGTGCTCATCACCCTTGGTGGTGAGGCTTCTGGATGACGAGCTCTCACCTGGTCCACATGTCTCCTCATATGTTGGCCATTCCCCAAGACTACGGTGTAAGACACAGGACCAGTAGGTGACTCTACCGTAGCAGGTACCCATTTAGGTCCAAGGCCATAGTTCCTGGCATAGACTGCATCTCCAGGACTGAATCTTCTTAGTCGAGCGGTTTTGTCATGATTTTCTTTCTGTTTCATTTGTTTTTGTTCAATCTTCGCCTTTATGTCTGATTTTAACAGATCAAAAGCTGACCTCAGCCTTCTGTTCATCAGCATTTCGGCTGGTGATAACCCTGTTGTGGTCTGTGGTGTGATGCGGTAGCTGAATAAGAATCTGGACACCCGTGCCTCAATGCTGCCTCCTTTCATCTTCTTCACTCCATCTTTGAACGTCTGCACGGCTCGTTCTGCCAATCCGTTAGAGGACGGATGGAAAGGGGCCGATGTTATGTGCTGAATCCCATTGTGTGCCATGAACTGTTTAAATTCTGAGCTTGTAAAACAGCTAGCATTATCTGACACGAGTATCTGAGGGAGGCCTTGTGCTGCAAAACACTGGCGTAACTTTTCAATGGTTGTCTGGGATGAATTTCCGTTAGTGTGGTAAACCTCTAACCACTTAGAATGAGCGTCGATGATTACCAGGAACATTCTTCCCAAGAACGGCCCTGCATAATCAATATGGATGCGCGACCATGGCTTCTCCGGCCACTCCCACGGGTGTAAAGGTGCATGTGGTGGTGCTTTCCTGTTCTGTTGGCATTCTTGGCACATGCTCACCTCTCTCTCTATATCCTGGTCCATCCGGGGCCACCACATGTAAGACCTTGCCAAAGCTTTCATGCGTGACATGCCCAGATGTGACTGATGAAGTGCTTTCAATAAGGCTGTGCGCCCTGGTGGAGGAATCACTGTTCGCGCTCCCCAGAGGATACACCCGTCCTGTGCGCTCATCTCCAGCCGTCTACTGTGGTACGGCATGAGTTCTGGATCTTTTACCTCTGGCCACCCACTCAGTATATAACTGTATACTTGCGATAGTATGGCATCTTTGGATGTCCATTTTCTGACCTGGGACACGTTGAGTGGAACATCATCCATCTGGTCCAGCATCAGCACTCTCTCAGGCCTTTCTTCCTCTTTCAGCACAGTTGGAACAGGGAGTCTGCTCAGCGCATCAGCGTTGCTGTGAAACTTTCCAGGTTTGTAGATTATCTTGTACTCGTAGGCTCTGAGCAAAACAGACCATCTCTGAATTCGGGGTGAGAGCATTTGGGGTACCGGTTTCATCTCATTAAACAGTGTGATCAGGGGCTTGTGGTCTGTTGTAATTGTGAACCTACGCCCATATAGGTACTTGTGGAATCTCTGTATTCCAAAAATAACGGCTAAACCTTCTTTGTCCAACTGAGAATATCGTCTCTCTGATGATGTAAGGGTTCTTGACACAAAACCCAGTGGTCTCTCAGTCCCATCAAGCATCTTATGTGATAACACAGCACCCACCCCATAGGGGGATGCATCACATGCCAAAATTAGTTCCCTATCTGCTGAATAATGAACCAACACACTGGCTGACTGGAGTAATTCTTTTGATTTGTGGAATGCCTCCTCTTGCTTGTTCGTCCATGCCCATTTCTCATCTTTTCTTAGAAGCTGGTGCATTGGGGCAAGCCATGTGGACAGGTTTGGGAGAAAACGGCTGTAATAATTTAGGAGACCCAAATAAGCCTTAAGCTCTGTAACATTTGTAGGTGTGGGAGCCTCGCTAATAGCCTTTACCTTTGACTCCATTGGGTGCAAGCCCTGGGCATTTACTTTATGGCCTAAGTAGCATACCTCATCTTGCAGCAGCTCACATTTTGACCTCTTCAAGCGTAACCCGGCATCTTCCAGGCGTCCCAGCACTTCATTTAAGTTCTTAAGGTGATCCTGAGCATTGACACCTGTCACTAAAATGTCGTCCAGATAAACAGCTACCATTGGTATGCCCTGCAGCAAATTTTCCATCGTTCTTTGAAAAACCGCTGGGGCTGAAGAAACGCCGAAAGGGAGGCGGTTATATGTGAAAAGGCCCTTGTGTGTGTTCACTGTCAGGTACTTCTTAGAGTCCTCATCCAGGACAATCTGTGCATAGGCGTGGCTCATGTCTAGTTTTGAAAACTGTTGACCTCCAGACAAGGTTGCGAACAGGTCTTCAATTTTCGGAATCGGGTACTGCTCTAACAGGGACACACGATTTACGGTAAGCTTGTAATCGCCACACAACCTAATGGAGCCATCAGGCTTCAATATGGGCACCACTGGACAGGCCCAATCAGAGTGTTTCACTGGTGTGATTATCTGTTCCTTTATCAGCCGGTTTATCTCCATTTCCACCTTAGGACGCATGGCAAATGGAATCTGTCTGGGCCGAAAGTATCTAGGTGCAGCGCCTGGCACAACATTAATGGTTGCTTTGACTCCCTTCAAAGTCCCCAACTCATCTTTAAATACGTCCTCATGACGTGCCAGCACCTGATCCACGGTCATCTTTCCTTCCTTTGCTACACTCACGTTGTGAATTTCTGTCCAGTTCAACTTTAACTGCTCTAGCCAGCTTCGGCCCAGGAGGCTCGGTCCCGTGCCACTCACTACATAGAGAGGCAATGTCTTCTGTTGATTTTCACATTTAACCTGGACCTCAGCCACTCCTAGCACCTCTATAGCTTCACCTGTGTACGTTCTTAATTTCAGACTGGTTTCCCCCACTGTAGGCTTTTTGTTGTCATTCCACTGTTTTTTGAATACTGATTCATTCATGAGTGTAATGCTGCATCCCGTGTCCAGCTCAAATTTCACATTTTCTCCATTTACTTCCAACTCCACAGTGAACGGTTGTACTTTTGCATGTGTGTCCCGCAAGCTATACATCGAATAGGCCTGCTCTGTTTCATCCATTTCCCCTGAATTTTCCTCTAATTCAGCAGTAACATGGTGTGAGCGGCTATTGGTGCTTGTTGTTCTACTCATGGTATTTGGGCGATTTTTGTCTTTGCTAGGCACATAGTCAGTCTGCTTTTTTACACTTCGACATGCACGCCCAATATGACCTATCTTCCCACAGGAATGGCATTTCTCTTGCTTGAAACGGCATGACGCGGGATCGTGTCCGCCATTACATCGATAGCACACTCTCCCTTCCTCTGTTTTCTTTTCAGTTCGTCTGAATGAAGAGCTCAAATTTCCCCTTTCCTTTATGCTATGGCATGCTGCCTTTTCTTGCAAGTCTTGTGTGTTTTTGTAAGCAGACTCCATAGCTAACGCCATTTTCAATGCTTTTTCAAACGTGAGATTGGATTCAGCTAATAACCTTCTTTGCATGGTCTCGTCATTTATCCCACAGACTAATCTGTCACGTAGCATTTCTGTCAAGGTTGTGCCGTAATTACAGTCATGTGCTAACTTCCTGAGTTGAGCTACAAACTCTGACACAGATTCATTTGTTTGCCTCACGCGCGAGTTGAATCTGAAGCGCTGCACAATCTCACTGGGCCGTGGGTTAAAATGGTCTTTTAGCAATGCCACTAGTTCATCAAAGGTACGATCTCCTGGTTTAGCAGGACTCACCAAGTTGCGCATCAGACTGTAACTTTCAGCCCCCACCACGCTGATGAGCGTAGATTTCTGTTTGTTTGGATCATCAATTCCATTTGCTGCAAAAAAATGCTGTAAAACTTCCACATATTCTTCCCAACTTTGAGTGTTCTGGTCGAATGGCACAAGAGTTCCGATGGTCGCTGCCATGTTCAATCTGCTAGTTCAACGTTGCTAGCCAGGAGGACTCTCCCTCTCAAACGTAGAATGGAAAAAAAAAAAATGTTGCCGTTATCGCTCACCAAAGGTCCGAAACTCCTCGTCGCCAATATGTAGTATCGTGACTAGCCCTACTACATAATCACACACACAAAGCAAATCCAGATCAGCTGTGTATTTCAGATCACACCAGAACATACAGGCACTCTGTATTACGACTGTTCAGTAACTTATTCTACTCAACAAAACATAGCTTGGGGAGCAACTAGAAAACCCCTAGCGCCACCTAGTGGACTCAGGTAGTCATAACACATTACTACAGTAACACATCAAAATCACACCCGACTAAATTCTCAGCTAAACAGCCTATCGGAGGGAGACTACGTGATAAGAAGAAACTGCGCCTCCTGCTAATAAACTGTATTATCGACATTGTTGCACTCTTGCGTAGAGGATCATCCGTACGCCTACGTAATTTCAGTCCCAATTTAGTCGAATCGGTGTAACGGCGTTAGGTAAATCTAACTACACTTGTAGACAGATGTGTATCCCCAGTTAACAGGCGGCCCAAGAGGATCCGTCACACCGGCTAAGCCTAGCCTCTGTGGATGTAGCCTATAGCAGACGAGCAGATTTCATTCCGTTCGACCCTAGCTGGCTTGGATGATATGGTCACATCCTTTCCAGTTCCATGTTTTGAAATGTCGTGAAGAATATAGCCCACTGTAGTAGGCTACCGTCAACGATGCCAGGTTGACCTGTGGTCATCAGTTTTTTAATCAACAGTGCCCACAACATGACATCAATGCGCCCACGCCTAGGCCTAATGTTGTTTATTCACCAAGTGAGGCTTTTTGTAAAGTTAGTTGATTTGCTTAACACTTTGTTGCAACGTTCAGTTGCAGTTGAGTTTGGATTAAAAAAGGTTAGGTTTGTTAAGGAGTGGCCTAACCCCTCATTTGCACATTTTAACAGGCCCTTGTTGTAGTTAATTATTTATGAAAGGAACACTAGTCAGCTTTTCACCACTATTTGAGATATCCATTTTTTCACAGAATTTGCTACCATCTCCAAAGTAATTTGGATGACATAGTCATATGAAAAGTGGATAAATGCAAGTTTTATTCCCAAAAGACATCCAGGATATGCACTGTGTATTTCAGGGTTTATTTTCATTTCTTCAAACAAAAAGAAAACCTAGTTACTGCATGCCATTACTTGACATTGTTTTACAGCAAAAACTGCATGCTTTATGTATGGTGTCCTTTAATAGTCCTGTTGGAGTATAGAGGTAAAGTAACTGAGCTGGGTTCCCCTCCCACCAGTTGCAACTGAGAAGCACTGTTGTCACGTTCAGTTCAGTTCAGTTCAGTTCTGTTCTGTTTTGGTTTGTGTTTGGTTTTCTGGTGTTGGACTCTTAGTTTGTAGTTTACTTCCTGTTTCTTTCCCTTGTTATTTCCTAGTTCCTTGTCATGTGTTCCTGTGTCACTTCCTGTTGTTTGCTCCCTGGTCCTCCATGTGCTCCTTTGTTTATGCCTGCCTTGTGTGTCTAGCTCCGCCCCTCACCTGTACCTAGTCTCGTTACCTTGTTATCAGTCTCATTATTCCTGCCTTGTTTCAGCTGTTTCTTGTTCCCTTGTCTCGCCCTTTGTATTTAAGCCCCTGCTTCTGTTGAGTCTTTGTCAGTCATTGTTTGTCAACCTCCTCGATGTCATGTGTAAGTTCTACCCTTGTATCTCCTGAGTGTTTTCTTGTTTCAAGTAAAGTAAAGTAAAATTCCGTTCAGTTCTTCGAAGTTGTTGTCCCTGTCCTGCTTTTGGGTCCGCTCCAAAACTACAATCCTGACAACTGTATAAACATGGACTTGGCCCAAGACTGACTTAGGGCTGGGCGATTATACGATCTCGATTAGGGATCGCGATCAAATTTAGTTCGATCACGGTGATCAGCGGTGGGCATATTTTCTCGATCACGTGCGTTACATGTTGGAAAGGTGCGCGCCAACTGCTGCTAACAATCAAAGTTCCCTGCACCGCTGTGAGCAAGCCTTTACCAGAGAGAACTTAGCCGTCGTTTCGGGTATTTATGAAGACACACGCATTTCTATCGTCTTTAAGAAATTCTGGGAGCATTCCATAGTTAGATGTTGGTAGCCTACACGGACAGCCACGAGTGAAAGTCTTGCGCGATCGTTAAAAAAATAATTAAATTGCAAGTGTAGAGTGTTGTTGACGGCAAAACAGGCGAGGAAGGGAGAAATAGTGGGGCACATTTAGCGGTTGCAACGTTTATCTACGGTTCCTTATGCGAGACATAAAAGTTTTTTCCGACGTTTTGTCATCTTCAACTCCAGATTCTTTATTGTAACACATACGACAAGAACAGTTGCTGTTTTAGACACAACTCCCGCTTTTAGAACTTCCAACACAGCGGCAATGATACCATCTCTCTCCCAATTCTCTGACACTCCCTCGCACCTGCGCGCGCTACACATACACACACGCACGCAGGCACACCTAAACTCCACCCCTTAATTCCCCAAAAAGGCACATAGCAACCTAGGAAATTTAACAGATAACAAAACATCATTATCACACAAACTTGCAGGAGTATGCTCATGCATTGTATGCATCGCACCATATTTCACCTTGTCTGGTAGAAATTACAGTGATGTGTATCATGTTTCTGCTATACTATATTTGAAAGGCAGTTTATGGCAGTTTATGAAAGTTTATGCATTTCGGGATACCATAATTGCAATAAATTAGATCAATAAATTGCAGTATCTGTAGGCTGTTTGCAATTGCATATGAGCCAGTGTAATGACAAGATCAGTAGAACAGGGTGTGTTTTTAAAATGTATTTATTTGTACTTTTTTTTTTGGGGGGGGGGGGGGGGGTTATGTTTTATCATTCATGATCGTGATTAAAAATCAAGATCGTTCAATCTGAGAAAAAAAATCGTGATAACTTTTTTTTCCATATCGCCCAGCCCTAGACTGACTACTCCCATGTACATCCTTGTAACATTGCCATGTAACCTCTCCAAACATCAGATATTAATAACTTGTTTCTTTGCCAGGGCCATTCTGCCTGATGTGCTTTTTACTGGTGTGCAGTGCATCAGGTAAGTGATTTATTCTGTATTTTATGTATTTTATGTTGTCCTGTGCTTTGTTTTTTTTCTCACATGTTTCACTTACTGGACTCATAGATAGCTTGTTTTGCTCCTCTACTTGGGCAAAACCAATCCTGTAGTAATACAAAATGCTGACTATGCATTCAAATATTCATATTGAGCATTTTGGGATGCAGTAGCCTTATGAAGCCTATGCATATGAATTCAGTATAAATAGGACTGATGCAGCCTGACAAGACAGACTAGTACAAAATATATAGTATGTCCATGAGCAGGCATGGACTGGCCATAGTGCATACAGGGCAATGCCCGGTGGGCCGACGGTCATTTTTGGGGCTGTCATTTACTCATAATTTTCATGAAGGATATTGGGCTAATTTAATTACGTTTCTCATATTCATGCAATATGTCCTACTTAGAGTGTTATTTTAGCTAGCCACAACGTTGTTATTATTATAATAAAAAGAATAAAATGATGGTGGGCCCAAAATGCCCAAAAATGCCCGGGCCATTTTTTGGTCCCAGTCCGGCCCTGTCCATGAGTGACAAACCCTCGGGTAAGATGGCTAAAACCTCAGCGCAACTGACAAGCCGATTCAAACAACGCCAAGCCTGCCATGACTCCCTATCCAGATAGAACCTTGTGATTGGCCAAACACCACAATGTCTGAATACAACCTAGAGTGTTGCGTTTGGATTTAAACAGCTCAGACACCACTGATGTCTCAGCACAACCTACTGCATGGCTGCATGTACTGTATGATGGCTAGACGTACAGTACTGACTGAGTAAATTCAATTTTCTACTGTTAGAATATGTCTAGAGTTCTAGGCTAGGACTGATGTAGCCTACTGTCTAAATCCCATGCAAAGAGCACAGACACAGGCACTCTTAGAAAATATATAGTTATTTTTTCCTTAACAGTATGGCAAAATGTAATAGTTGTTTGTGTAGAATAGAGGGAAGGAGGGGGCGCCGTGGCTCAGTGGCTAGAGTGTCAGACCATTACTCTGGGGACGATACCGGGTTATCGGGTCGATTCCGACTGTTCATTTCCCGATCCCACCCCAGTTCTCTCTCCCACTTCTTTCCTGTCCATCTCTCTACTGTCCTATCTAATTAAAGGCAAAAAAGCCCATCAAATATCTTTAAAAAAAGAATAGAGGGCAGGGAGGGCATGGCAAAGAGGCTGGTGCTTTTCCTCAATCACATTCAGTATGGCCAGACCTCTCGAAAAAGGTTCCATTGTTTGGAGGAAGGGAGGGGGGCATGGTTACAGTAGGTGCAACATCCTCTGGTTGATGATGTCATTAAATTGTGAAAATGAAAGTAAAATTTCAAAGACAAAGACAAATGTTTTTTCCCCAGGATACCGAAAACCTTACCTCACTCACGTCAGATCATGCGCTACGTAACTTTCGTAAGGCCTCCGCGCAACGATCTGATGTTGATGCCATTGGGAGGGATTTCAAGCCCAATATTTCCTAACCGGACCAATCAGGGCTGCTGGCTGCTGTAGAGGGTGTGACATAGCGAAGAAGCAACTGTTTTGAATTCAACCAATCCAACAAACGTAACCAGCGTCATCGGTTGGTTTCGATGTGGTTGGCTGAAGTGTACATCAATTAAATTGATGGACAAGCCGTTTGTCCAGTTAGATTCAAGGATTTCTGGCTCCTGAAATAAATCGTCTACCACGGAGGATCAGATGTTCGCGCGTAGCGCTACATCTGACGTGAGTGAGGTAACCGAAAACCCCCCAAAACATTTTGATTGGAAAATGTAGCTGAAATCATTACACTTCACACTTCGCTGGTATCTTGTTCTGTGTGCCAAAATGAAGTTGCTGGATGGCAAAAATACTTTAATCAGGGTGTCCAAAGATTTACACAGCATTCTAAAGTAATGACATCAACACTGAATAGCTTTGAAGCTAAATGGTGACTCTTGCTTCCCAGCTGCAGTCCCTGACAAATTCACTGTGTCCGTCCCTGATGATTCGCTCTCTGTGTGGACGGGATCCTCTGCCATACTGCCCTGTTCCCTCTCCCCTGCGTTCATTGATCTGGAGCTACGCTGGCACCAGCCTGAACGCTTCAAAACTCCCATCCTGCTTTACCAGAAGCAGGTGATCCAGAGGGAGTCTGCTGATCCAGCGTACAGGGACAGAGTCTCCTTCATAGGGGATCTGCAGAATGGGAATTTGTCTCTGAAGATGGACAGTGTCACACTGGAAGACAATGGAGAATATTTCTGCTATGTTTCTGCCAAGACAGGGTACAATCAGGCCAGCATACATCTAATTGTCAAAGGTGAGGGGTAGTCAATGTTTGTGTTTCACCTAACACCTAACTGATCTGAGGCTTATTATATACAGTACATGGTGACATACGATAGCAATCTTTATTTAAATAGGTTTACCAAAGATAATGTTTTCTTCTTAAAGGATAGATCTAGAGTAAGTTTAAGCATAGCTCTGTTGCACAAGCCTTCTAACAGCAACAGATTTCGCATGGAATGAAAGAATTTCGAACAGCATAGACCGCAAAGTACTTTACATTGAGTCAAAGGTACCTCAGATCGTATTTTCGGTTTTGAATAATGAGTTTTCATTGATTCAATGTAAAGTGCTTGTTCGCTTTTCCGTTCACCTTTGGTCCATGCCATTCCAAATCATTTTGTTCCACTCGCTAACTAGTGCATTTAGCAGGCTTGTTCAACAGGGCTATGGTTAAAATCACTCCGGAGCACCGCTTACAATAAATTTACTAAAGATAATGATTTTTATTTAAATAATCCATTAAATCCATTCTTCAGCGATGGGCACCCCTCCGGTTCTCTCTGTGAATTATGGTGGCAGTGGGCAGGTGAATGTCACCTGTGAATCAGAGGGTTGGTCTCCACCGCCCACTCTCACCTGGAGAGTTCGTGGAGGCGGAGAAATCCCTGGTCAGAGCCACCAGAGTACGACAGGTAAGTAGTGTGGCAATGTTTATTCACCTTCACTTTGTATGTTTGAATGTGTTTTATGTTGTTGTTATGAATTATTAGACAAGCTGTTCAGTTTGAATAATAATAAAATAAAAACTCTTTATTGGCTTGCATCTGCACAGATAGTATTCCTTTTTCAATAAAGTCCGAAGCAAATACCAGATTTCAGATTCTGATCTGTGCCCTCTTCAGCTTTGGACAAGTTGAAATGATGAGCCGTTTTCTCTGTGTGTAGGGAAATCCTAGCCATCCCCCTCGGCAAATCGTACACTGGATGTAATTAATTCAATTTCCCATTGTCAACTAACAAACTTGATAACTGGTTTTCTCTGTGTGTGTTGTGTCTCTCAGATGCTCATGGCTTAGTAAGTGTGTCATCCTGGGTGGTGCTGCCTTCTTCCTCTGATAGCTCTGATTGGCTCTCCTGCTCTGTGGGTCTGTCTGATGAGGAGAGAAGAGAGAGCAGGGTCTTACCATGGACTGATACAAGTAAGCTTCAAATCTGCTGCTAACCAGCTTTGCATTGCACTGCATTTGATGCATCTACTGCAGGTAAATAGATTCCTGCTGGGTGATGGGTGACATAGCAGGTGACAAAGGCACGCACAACTTCTGCATGGTTGAAGTTAGACTTCAAAGCAGGGTGTCCGCGGGTTTGTAAAACGTTGTAAAAGGTAGTAAATGAAATTAGGTCAAATTAAGGCCAGTAAAAAGTAGTAAAAAGTAAGAAGCGTCATCTGACGAGGTAGTAAATTTTTGAGCCCCCATCCAAATGACGCTATGGATTTTTCAATTTGTTTAACTTACATCCATCCTAACTCCTTAAATTACTAAACTTCTGTGGACTTAGCCTACTGTATTATTTTGCGTTGCGAGTGGAACCGGAGTGATAAGCTGCAGATGATGTCACGCCTGCCTACCTCGCGCGCGCTCAATCAATCTGGGTAGGCTACCTGCCAGATCTCTTTGCAAGTTCGCTATTAGTTAATTTCAGATAAAGGAACAGTAACAGGCTATGAAGCCTAGACGACTTGAGGTAAAAGGCTGTGAGTGAAACTGTCGCCCCTTTTTTGTTGTCTGTCACGTCATTAAGGACTTAAAACACTGATGAGGATAAATGTTGCACCAGAGACAGTGGGTGAAGCAGGTCATTGCGGATGAGAATATCCATCGAGACTATCTATCGCTTTCGCTAAACCCCTACAGCATATTTATTGTCAAACCATTCTGCCGAAGCGCAAGAGGGGAGCCGCAAAATATTTAAAATTTTGATGTAGAATTTGTCTGTCATCTGTTAAAAAGTTTCCATTTAGATGTCTAAATTACTTCCACTCTGTCTTTTGAGGCATAGCCTTCATATTTTCATATCCGCTCACTAGTCTTTGCCTCGATGCCATACATTTCGGCTACATTATCCGTCAAAGCCCCGTAAGGATCAAAACGTTTTCAAATGAACCGTCATTTATGCTAGCTAGCTTGACTTTGCAAATCACCAGTGCCATGAATGAGGCTAGATTTAAGAAAATATAGCCAAATAGCACGTCAGTAATGATTTTTTTTAAAGTGTTTCAAACATACAGTGATTTTGAGTATTTCAAAGAAATGTGGAAAGATCACTGAAGCTATTGTCAGCATGCGCCTGCCTGTGCGCTGAATTGCGCATAGGACTCATGAGAAATTGAATGGGGAAAGGCCAGACAGCTCTCACCCAATCCCGTTCTCTTATGATGAGCCCCGTGTAACCTTATATGTGCACATGAGTGATAAAGATAAAGGTAAATAATAAACATATTCAGAACAATAATATGTATGATCCTGAAAGTTAAAGTGAAGATGATGATGGAAGTATAGCCTAATACGGTGTCCTGACACAAGTAAGCTGTATCATAAGCAAGAATTTACAGTAATATAGGGGTGCTGTGAATGCAAAAAATGTTGAAGGGGTGCCTTGAGCTAAAAAAGTTTGAGAACCACTGGACTAAAGCAAAAATAGATATTTCAGATTTTAGTTGCATTTTTGTCATGAAGTGTCCCTGAATTTGTACAGTAGGTTGCATAAGGAAAGAGAGAGGGGTGGGGGGGATCCTATCCAGGCTCCTTTAATTTAGGGTATCTACTTCTACTGTATGTATTGTAACCAGAAAGAATCATTGTGGGTTTTCAAACTTTGGCGGCATAGCCTAATATTGACAAACTAGAAAAGCACTGAGAGAGCGCAGACCTGTTCCAAGGCAATGTGGACAAAGACACAACATAAATTCCAGATTGTGTTCTGGATCACTGATCGTACCAAAATTGTCGGAATATTTAGGATGCCACCGCCCCCAAAGAAAAAAAAAAGTGCGCTGCTAGATGTTTGGAGGTAGTAAAAATATTGTAAAAGGTAGGAAAAAAGGTAGTAAATGGTAGTAAATTCAGCACCAGGATTCCTGTATATACCCTGCAAAGGTAAATAAGAGTACTGTACATAAAACAGTGGTTTGGCAACATGCAAGCATCTGTTGCACAAGTTTGCTGACTACAGTTGATAGCGAGAGGAATGAGAGAATTTGGAACATTGTAGGCCAAATGTGAACGCAAATGGGAACGAGCTCTTTTACATTGAGTCAATGGATCATACAACATTCGAAAGTAAGAAGCACCATTGACGCTGCTTGTTCACTTTTGTGTTCATGTTTGTTCTATGTTGTTCCAAATTCTTTCATTCCACCCCCTATCTAGCGCAGTCAACAGGCTTGTGCAACAGAGCTACATGTATGCTTGATTGATGCAAAATCATTGCTTTAAGCAAATGTAAAAGGAGGGCCAGGGTTAGGAGTCCTTAGGCACAGCCATCTAATTACCAGCTGCTGGTGATATGCAGCTGTTAGTGAAATCCCAAAAATGTAAAAATTGCTGCACTGTATAGACTGTGGAATCTATTCAATGAACAGGTGGTGATCAATGACACAAATTGTAGTAAAATTTAAGTCACTGTGTGGCAATTTTTTTTTTACATTTTTTGGATTTCACTAAAAGCTGCATATCGGCAGTACCTGGTTACTATTGAATAAATTGGAGTATTCATTCAGTTGTGCTGTGTACAGTATAGAGGAATTGCTCTGCCTAATATTTATTCAATTATATGAATATTTTCCTCTTTCTGGTGAGTAAATGTTTTATCCGTGTTCTGTTTTATCTAACACTCTAGTGGAAGACTTGCAGAGGAAACTGGATATGCAAGAGGCAGAGATGAAGAGTCTGAAACAGACGAGTGAAAGTAAGAGTTAAATTCAGTTCAGAGATGTGAGAACATTACAGACTAGACTGTGGATTATATCAATGACAAACAGGCACCATAAAACCATGAGTTTAAGACTCCTAACGAAGTAGGCTGTTGACAGATATGATGTTGAGAAATTTAAAGGACAAGGTCGGTTTTTACTCTTAAATCCTTGTTTTCTACTCTGATCATCTCACACTTGTATTGAAAACTTCTGCCTGAGAGTTTAACACAATACAAGCTCATCATGGACGTAGCTCTTTTGAGATTTTCTTTGTTTGTTTGTTTGTTTGTTTTAACCATTTTATTTCACAATAAACATAAAAACCCAAAGCTTTTGAAAAAAACCTCAAACTTGTCCTTTAACATTAAATGTATGTTTTTTTTTCTCCTGATACAGGCTCTCGGAAAGATGTCATAATTGGCATTCTGTGTGCATTACTTGTACTAACACTTTCGGCAGTTGCCATCTTTATCCTGTACGAAAGAGGTATGCGTAGTCTCTGTAACATGTCATTATGGGTATTGATAAGATTTTATCAATAAGATTTTATCAATATCAATGCCATTATTAATTCTGCCAATCAATCCAATTCCTTATCAATACTCTTATCGATTCCTGAGTAGCCTAGATCATGCCAAAAAAAAGGCAGTCTTTATAGGCTTGAAAACAGCTATGTGTCTCTGTCTCCTCTATATGGTAGGCTATGTGAATCACTGGAGTTAATGTGATAGCTTGCAATGAAAATTGCAGTTAGCACGTGGCGCTAATGCACCGCGACGTGCGGGCAGAGAAACTAAAGAATTGATAAAATAATTGATAACGTTTGGAGACGTACAATATCGATGGAATTGATCATTTTGAAACGGTTCTGAATTGGAATTGGTTCTCGATACCCAACCCTAACTATTAATCTCATGTTTAGAGTAATAGACTTCAGTAGTACTAGTACTAGTACCAGTGGCGGCTGCTGGTTTTTCAGATAGGGGAAGCTCAGATTGCGCAATCTGTATTTTTTTTTGGGGGGGGGGGGGGGGCTGTCACATTTGTCAGGTTTGTTTGTTCTATTGAAATATGCATAATTTAATTGTAGTAATGGAGATCCAGTTGCATTTGAATGACAACATATGCTACACTATATTGGCTTAAACTATTTAAATTATTCAGATGCAAAACCCTCCCAAGTCAATTTGCAATGAATTTACAGAAATAATTCCCTAATAATTCCTTTAAACATGCTTTATTATTGGAGCCATGTTATAGGGTTCTCTTTTTCAAGAGGTTAAAATAATGTCTGACCTCAAAACGCACATCTCTAAAGTACCATGACTGAAAATATACATCTCTCCACTTCTGTTTTGGTCCCCTTCTCTTGTCTCGTTCATGATGAGCTGCTACGTTCTCATTAGCTGGCCAATGAGAACGTATAGTAACCATAGCAACATTTGTTTACAGATCTCTTGCCTGAAAATTTGCCTAATCAGACGAAGATTAGCTATCTTTGCTAGCTCTATTAAGTAGTGACAGAGGCAAGAATCACTGATGAAAATCAAAAGTCACTTGTGAGTTCGTGTGTACATCAATCAATGAACTAAATAATAGAGAATAAAATCATGGGCATGGGCAAAGTATTATTAATAACGATAACACAGACAGAGAGAGTAAATTTGTTGTTGGTACAGGCTCAACATTGCTTAGCTTGTCTATTAGCCGGTAGCCTTCCAAACAGGAACAGTGTGAGAGAGACAGAATGCCAATCAAAGAGGTCCAAGTATCTTGTCAAATCATGAAATGGAAGCTCGTTGTCCGAGCCCGCCCTCTCCCATTGACCCCAACTGAAACAGAGCTTCCCTGAAATGACGTTTTTTGCGTATTTTTGCCGAATTAGCCAATAAACGCGAGTTTCACTTCAAATTGAGTTTCTATGGGGGTCTATGGGGAGATGACAACAGCGCGTCAATGGGATCTCTATGGCGAAACTTGCGTGAGTTTAGAGACCCGAAATTACATTTCTGAACAACGAAATCGAAACATTTTGAAACGGTGTTGATATTAATAGACAATACAAGTGACTGACACCGTTTAGCATGTTCTATTAATAGTTTATGTATGATCTTTTTGGAGAAATTTTAGGGGAAGCTGAGGTTCCCTTGCTGTCTTATGATAGCCGCCTCTGACTAGTACTGTACCTGTAGCTAAATGCTAGAACCTGTAGCTAAATGCTAGAAACACACATCACACTTTGTGTTCACTTACTGTATGCTGTGACTAATTCCACAAATCATTTCTTGTAGGTGTTATTAAATGTAAGCCCTCAGAGGAGCAAGGTAAGCCATGATATAATTACCTCATTTTGCACGTATCTCACTTTGTGTTAACTTGTGCTGTGACTAATTTCACATATTGTTTTTTGTAGGTGGTATTAAACGTAAGGACTCAGAGGAACAAGGTAAGCCATGATGTTGTGATTACCTCATATTATGTCAAAAAATGAAACTCAGTATTTGACAGGATCAGGACCAGATCAGTATGGAGAAAAGTACATGTGATGGTGTGTCCTTGTGCGAGATGTTGTCCTTGTGTGTGCTTGACAATGCTGGTGGCTTTACACAGACAGTGGGTGTTGTAGATGTCTGAGAGAGATGAAAGAGAAGTCCCTGTGATCTTTTCAGCCATTCCCCAGGATCTCTCCAGCAGTGCAGTTTCCAAAGTTATCAAAAAAAATGTAGCATTGTTGTCTTTATTTTTGTTTTTGATTCCATTTTTTTTCCTAATCTGGCTTTTAAAAAAATATATTAAAAAATAAAATATTGTTAAAAACATTGATGGCAGTGTTATGTCAAAATAAATCTTACATACTGTATGTGTAGGCCTGTGTATAGCCTACTGTATCTAGGTTCTAGAACCATATTGTGAACACAAGTTAACATTGAGCGTTTCTCAAAGTCAAGGAAGCATGCTTGGAAGGCTACTTTTCGAGCATTCCACGTCATTGTTAGTCGCCAAGTACTGTTCCAAAGTCAAGCATCCTTCGAAATTCTAGCAAGGACAGAGGCCTTTGTTCATAGATTTTTCAAGGATGCACTGATGGATTCTCGTTTTTGAAGTGTACGGCTTCCAAGGCTAGTGTGCTACCTAGGAAGCATTCTCGACTTTGAGAAACGCTGATTGTTAATGTTGCTACACTAATACTGTTATTGTTTTCCTGAGACAGTCCCATTGGCAAATCAAGAAGTGGAGATTCTGACAAGAGAGAAAGCAGGTATGTTATCAATCAATGATTGAGGTACTGACATTCCTTTCACCATGGGTAAGAGCTTAGGTGTAAATATTTACAGATCAGCTCAATTTACTTGCAACACAGTAAGGTTACGTATGGGTGTGAGAATTCTACATGTTGACATACATTAATATGTAAATTGATGAAACGTTTTTTTCACGTCCTCATCCAATGTCTCTCCATCCACTGTATCAGAGTTGCAAAGAGAAGTGGAGGAGCTGAAGAACAATTATTTATTTTTTTTCAATCGAATTTTATTTGTAGAGCGCTCCAATACAGTGCATTGTCTCGCAGCGCTTTACAGACAGTACGGGAAGCATCCATGAGTAACAGGGGCAAGGAAAAACTCCCTTAGCCTTACTGATAATTAATTTTTAGGAGGAAACCTTGGGCAGATCTGCGCCTCATGGACTCGGCCTACCTGCCTGGGGCCTAATAAAGTATCCGTACAGTCAGTAGTCTGATGCATAGATTGACCATGGTTTCCAGGAACTGTACTCATGCTGTTCCAGGTACTGTATAGTCTACAGTATGTCTTCATGTGTTAACACTTTGAATGCCAGAAACGTAATATGCCGTTATTACTTGTCATGCGTTGAGTGCCAAAAACGTAATGTTACGTTTTTGCCTTTTTTTTTAATTTACGAAAATAGAAACCCTCACACAGGTTATATATGATTTTTGGAACTCTGTGATAAATAGAACTGAAATAAATTACGATCGGAAACTCATAAAAACTCACGATCTGCACATTTTGTCTGGACATTTTCACATCACAAGGCAGCATTTGATTACTATTGCAGCATTCGTGTCAAATAATGCACGTCATGTCATGTTGTCCTTTCGCGGGTTCGTCACTAGGTGGCAGTCTCACCACAGGCATGATTCGGCTTGTGTCACTCCTCGAAACTTGACAGAGAACACTCCATCATAATCATAAAAGAAGCGATATCTCCTTTTCTAGAAAAAAACAAGGATTTTGATGAAAACTACCCACTGTTTAGCTTGGGATTTCTCAGGAACGGAGGCATGTAGAAATAAACGGTTTTCACCCACTGAGAGCTCAGAGTCTTACCTTTCAAATGACCCATAGTATGTGTCCATAGCTATAACACAGAATACGCTGTGGCTCTATAAAAATAGGCAACAGTGGCCTGGATTGCTGGCACTCTGGGCCAAAGCTTGTTAAAAACACCTGGCATTCAAACTGTTAATGTCTACTCTGGAAGACTGCGGTCCAATGACATGCATATTACTGTACATACAATGCTGGCTTGCACCAGCACAAATAAATATCCACATGCTAGCTTATCTTGCCGAGGTTTAGGGAAAGGCAGCTTTCTGTTGCCTTTCTAAAAGCCCACAAAGGGGGGCCAAGAGGAAGGATTTTTATTAAAGTTAACGTAATTTGTCATTTGTTTACAAATTAAACAAATTTGTTTTGTGGAGTTGAAGAAGAACATTACATCTGAAAATTATGCTTGAAAAAGAAGATCAAATGAAAGACTAAATATACTTGCAAAAGATTCAACTGTTAAAAACCACCTGTGGTGTAAAAGCATGTGAGAACAATTGTAAACTAGAAATTGTAATTCCATGGAAATTACATAGTGCATGCAAAATGTAAAAAAAAAAGTTTTATGAAAGTGACATTTTTTGCATAAACATCTGATAAGAGAAATAAAACATGATATAGTTGCTAAACCATTGAAGTTGTTGCTAAGGAAGAAAGTAAGTAAGATAAGTACAGTAACTAAGTAAGATACTGTATGTAAGTAAGATATTAAGTATGGTGGTTGCCATGCTGGTTGCTACATTGAACAAGGTTTCTTAAGGTTGTTGCTAGGGCGTTGCTAAGGCGGTTGCAATGCTGGTTGCTTTGTTGATCATGTTGGATGCAATGTTGATTGCTACGTCATCAATGTGGAAGTTGTTCCTAAGAAGTTTCAAGTTTGTGTAAGGTTGTTGCTAGGGCGTTGCTAAGACGGACATGGTGGTTGCTGTGCTGGTTGCTACGTTGATCATGTTGGTGGCTATGTTGATTGCTAAGTCATAGTCGTGAAAGTGGTTCCTAAGGCATTGCAAGGGCGCTACAAACTGTTGCTAAGCTGTTGCTAAGGCGGATATGGTGGTTGCTATGGTGTTTGCTACGTTGATCATGTTGGATGCAATGTTGATTGCAACGTCACAAACGTAAAGGTTGTTCCCAAAAAGTTGCAAGGTTGATTAAGGTTGTTGTTAGGCTGTTGCTAAGGCGGACATGGCGGTCGTTATGCTGGTTGCAACATTGATCATCTTGGTTGCTTTGTTGATGCGTAGGTCATAATTGTTGAAGTGGTTCATAAGACGTTGCAAGGCTGCTGGAAGCTGTTGCTAGGCCGTTGCTAGGGCGGACATGGCGGTTGCTATGTTGATCATGTTGGTTGCTATGTTGTTTGCCATGTCATAATTGTTGGAGTGGTTCCTGAGACGTTGCAAGGGTGCTGGAAGCTGTTGCTAGGCCGTTTCTAGGGCGGATATGCTGGTTGCTATGTTGATCATGTTGGTTGCTATGTTGATTGCCATGTCATCATTGTTGGAATGGTTCCTGAGACGTTGTAAGGGTGCTGGAACCTGTTGCTAGGCCGTTGCTAGGGCGGATATAACGGTTGCTATGCTGGTTGCCATGTTCGTAATGTTGGTTGCTATGCTGAGTGCTCAGTCATCATTGTTGAAGTGGTTCCCAAGATGTTGCAATTGTGCTGGAAGCTGTTGCTAGGGCGGACATGATGGTTGCTATGCTGGTTGCTACGTTGATCATGTTTGTTGCTATGTTGATTGCCATATCATCGTTGTTGGAATGGTTGCATTTACAGTTGATAGATGAAAAAGTAGATATTGTGAGATGTCCTGTGCTACCAGTAGTTGCTATTGCAAATGATAATGAGAGGTTGATAGTTGAATTGTTGGGAAAAAAAGAAGAAAAATCTGAAGGTAGACCAGCAACTTGCAAAGAAGTTGCAAAATGAAGAATTGTATGATAGTCGGATGATTACAGATTGTTACAATAGTTAAAATTGTTGAAAAAGTTGGACGCAGCCTTCGGCTGCGTCAATTGGTATATTGTTGATGGTTACATAAAAAGTTGCTTATTGTAAACTTGTTTAAAAACGTAGAAAAAGTTGATTTAATGCAGCTGATAATAGTTTCTAGTTGAAATAGAATTCTCATGCAAATAAAGTTCCGACTGCCAGCAGAAGCAGTGGAATGTTTACAGTAAGTGGCTAAGGTGACAACAATGGTCATATAGAATGCAGAGAGTTCCACCATTCATTTCAATGGGACTTTTTTCACTTGTTTATCGCCGATTACGCAAAAAGTATAAAAGTTGCAAAAATGAAAAGTAGAAGCCCAACACTCACCAATTGCAGAGCTACGCAACGGTGTTTGAATGACGTTGATATGTTGAACGGTTGATGCTGAATTAATCGCAGAAAGGTGTGTGGAATAATAATCTAGAAATTGTAATTCCATGGAAATTACATAGTGCATGCAAAATGTAAAAAAAAAAATTTATGAAAGTGACATTTTTTGCATAAACATCTGATGAGAGAAATAAAACATGATATAGTTGCTAAACCACTGAAGTTGTTGCTAAGGAAGAAAGTAAGTAAGATAAGTACAGTAACTAAGTAAGATACTGTATGTAAGTAAGATATTAAGTATGGTGGTTGCCATGCTGGTTGCTTCATTGAACAAGGTTTCTTAAGGTTGTTGCTAGGGCGTTGCTAAGGCGGATAAGGCGGTTGCTATGCTGGTTGCTTTGTTGATCATGTTGGATGCAATGTTGATTGCTACATCATCAATGTGGAAGTTGTTCCTAAGAAGTTTCAAGTTTGCGTAAGGTTGTTGCTAGGGCGTTGCTAAGGCGGACATGGTGGTTGCTGTGCTGGTTGCTATGTTGATCATGTTGGTGGCTATGTTGATTGCTAGGTCATTAACGTGGAAGTGGTTCCCAAGGCATTGCAAGGGCGCTAGAAACTGTTGCTAAGCTGTTGCTAAGGCGGATATGGTGGTTGCTATGGTGGTTGCTAGGTTGATCATGTTGGATGCAATGTTGATTGATACGTCATAAATGTAAAGGTTGTTCCTAAAAAGTTGCAAGGTTGCTTAAGGTTGTTGTTGGGGCATTGCTAAGGCGGACATGGCGGTCGTTATGCTGGTTGCGACATTGATCATCTTGGTTGCTATGTGGGTGCATAGGTCATAATTGTTGGAGTGGTTCATAAGACGTTGCAAGGCTGCTAGAAGCTGTTGCTAGGCCGTTGCTAGGGCGGACATGGCGGTTGCTATGTTGATAATGTTGGTTGCTATGTCGATTGCCATATCATCATTGTTGGAATGGTTCCTGAGACGTTGCAAGGGTGCTGGAAGCTGTTGCTAGGCCGTTGCTAGGGCGGACATGTCTGTTGCTATGCTGGTTGCTATGTTAATCATATTGATGCCAGCTCATTAATTAATGTGGAAGTTGGTGCAAAGGATGAAAGTTGCATTTACAGTTGGTAGAAGAAAAAGTAGATATTGTGAGACGCCCAGTGCTACCAGTAGTGGCTATTGCAAATGATGATGAAAGGTTGATAGTAGAATTGTTGAAAAAAATAAGAAAAATCTGAAGGAAGACCAACAAGTTGCAAAGAAGATGCAAAAAAGTAGAATTGTATGATAGTTGGATGAATACAGATTGTTACAATAGTTAAAGTAGTGGAAAAAGTTGGACGCAGCCTTCAGCTGCGTCAATTGTTATATTGTTGATGGTTACATAAAAAGTTGCTAACTGTAAAGTTGTTTAAAAATGCAGAAAAAGTTGATTTAATGCAGCTGATAATAGTTTCTAATTGAAATAGAATTCTCATGCAAATAAAGTTCCGACTGCCTCTGCTAGCAGTCGGAACTTTAGTGGAATGTTTACAGTAAGTGGCTAAGGTGACAACAATGTTCTATAGAATGCTGAAAGTTCCACCATTCATTTCAATGGGACTTTTTTAGCTTGTTTATTGCCGATTACGCAAAAAGTATAAAAGTTGCAAAACTGAAAAGTAGAAGCAACACTCACCAATTGCAGAGCTACGCAACGGTGTTTGAATGAAGTTGATATGTTGAACGGTTGAAGCTGAATTAATCGCAGAAAAGTGTGTGGAATAAAAATAATAATAATAAGAAGTAATGGAATAACAATATAGTGCATTGCTTTGCATGCACTATAATAATAAGAAGCAACCGAATAACAATATAGTGGTTGCCAGGTCATAAATGTGGAAGTTGGTGCAAAGGATGATGGACAGTTGATATAAGAAATAAGTAGTTATTGTGAGTGCTACCAGAAGTAGCTATTGTACATGGTGCCCACAAATGTAGAATAATGAGATGGTTGCTACGTTAATCATATTGTTGCTAAGTTGATTGTCAGGTCATCAATATGGAAGTTATTGCAAAGGATGAAGGTTGCATTTATAGTTGATAGAAGAATAAGTAGATATTGTGAAACGCTGGCCTTTGGCCGCGTCCAGTGCTACCAGTAGTGGTAGTTATCACGGATATGGCGGTTTTCCATGTTCGTAATGTTGGTTGCTATGCTGGACATGGCGGTTGCTATGTTGATCATGTTGGTTGCTATGTTGATTGCCATGTCATCATTGTTGAAGTGGTTCCCAAGATGTTGCAATGGTGCTGGAAGCAGTTGCTAGGGCGGATATTCTGGTTGTTATGCTGGTTGCTATGTTAATCATATTGATGCCAGCTCATTAATGTGGAAGTTGGTGCAAAGGATGAAAGTTGCATTTACAGTTGGTAGAAGAAAAAGTAGATATTGTGAGACGCGGCCAAGTAGTGGCTATTGCAAATGATGATGAAAGGTTGATAGTACAATTGTTGAAACAAATAAGAAAAATCTGAAGGAAGACCAACAAGTTGCAAAGAAGATGCAAAAAAGTAGAATTGTATGATAGTTGGATGAATACAGATTGTTACAATAGTTAAAGTAGTTGAAAAATTGCTATGTTAATCATATTGATGCCAGCTCATTAATGTGGAAGTTGGTGCAAAGGATGAAAGTTGCATTTACAGTTGATAGAAGAAAGAGTAGATATTGTGAGACATTACTACCAGTAGTGGCTATTGCAAAAGATGATGAAAGGTTGATAGTAGAATTGTTGAAGAAAAGAAGAAAAATCTGAAGGAAGACCAACAAGTTGCAAAGAAGTTGCAAAAAAGTAGAATTGTATGATAGTTGGATGAATGCAGATTGTTACAATAGTTAAAGTAGTTGAAAAAGTTGGACGCAGCCTTCGGCTGCATCAATTGGTGTATTGTTGATGGTTACATAAAAAGTTGCTTATTGTAAAGTTGTTTAAAAATGTAGAAAAAGTTTATTTAATGCAGCTGATAGTAGTTTCTGGTTGAAATAGAATTCTCATGCAAATAAAGTTCCGACTGCCAGCAGAAGCAGTGGAATGTTTACAGTAAGTGGCTAAGGTGACAACAATGTTCTATAGAATGCTGAAAGTTCCACCATTCATTTCAATGGGACTTTTTTCACTTGTTTATTGCCGATTACGCAAAAAGTATAAAAGTTGCAAAAATGAAAAGTAGAAGCAACACTCACCAATTGCAGAGCTACGCAACGGTGTTTGAATGAAGTTGATATGTTGAACGGTTGAAGCTGAATTAATCGCAGAAAGGTGTGTGGAATAATAATAATAAGAAGCAACCGAATAACAATATAGTGCATTGCTTTGCATGCACTATAATTAAAACAACATTTTTTCTCCATTCAGAGCTGAAACCTTTGTGTGATGACAACATCCTGTATTCACCTGGTGAAAACGCCCCAGTGTCATGTCAACTGTCCCCTGGAATGAGTGCTGTTGCCATGGAGATCAGGTGGTTTAAGGGCACAGAGTGTGTTTGCCTGTATAAAGATGGACAGGTGAAAAAGAGAAGCGACTTTGAGGGCAGAGTTAGTCTCTGCATGAATGATCTAAAGGCTGGGAAGATAGTCCTCAATCTGAATAAGATTGACAAAGATGATGCTGGAAAGTATGTGTGTCAAGTCATCCAGAGACTGCCCAGTGATTGTGAGTTTCAGATGAAATACTCCCCTTATGCAAAAGGTACAGTATGATTGATTACCATGCCTCATAGGTTAAATTAGAGTAAATCAGAGCACTCATTTAGTGACGGTTGCCTAACGTAAATACATATGTTTTTCCTTTTATTCAGACAAGAACTTTAACCTCTACCCAGGTAGGTTTCCTATGCTATTATATTTTACCTAACCTAAGAATGCAGTTATGGTAGTTAGTAAAGTTAATGCAATAGTGTCCAGTACAGTACAGTTAAGCAAAGTAAAACACTTTTTCAGTGTTATGGTACTTAGCAGACAATTATCCAGCGTGACACTGAATTGAGATGTGCACACTGCATAGGGCTTAAAGGAAAATGCCGGTGATATAAGCTTCCTAGGTCTATTTTGGCATCATGTGCATACGTTGAGTTGGAATGACAATCACGTCAATCGGATGTGTTTTGAGAAAGTTTGTGTTTTGCTATTTTAGCGGAAGCAGCTAACGCGGCAGAGATAGGGGCATGCCTTTTTTCTCGAAACAAAACGCTAGTTTATAAACCCTTAGAAAGCTCCAAACAAAATGAAACTTTTGTAGTAGTGAGTACAGGGACCCTACACCGAAAACCAAGTGTTGCTAGCTCTGCAACTGCACTGACAGAGTGTGCAGAAGAGTAAATATTTTTTAAATTGCTCTTCTCCTGCGCCATCTTGAGAATAACGTTAGTCCATAAAAATATTGAGTGTTGAGTGCAGACTCATCTTGCTGAAAATGTGCGATTTCAAAGCATCTTATAGAAAAATATTTCATTTGTCAGGTTTAAATTGAAAGAAAACATGACAGCCCAAGCTCATAATCCAAGCCAGTTCCAATTTTGAACAAAAACAACACATGACCTCACGTTCAAAATTGAACTGGCTTGGATTATGAGCTTGGGCTGTCATTTATCCGCTGTTCTCCGCTGTTAATTTCTTCCGTATTATGAAAACAACGCCTAAAACAAATCACTGTTTTTTTTTTATTCAATGGCAAGGGTGTAAGCTGGCCTCGTTGTTTGGTCTCCAAACAAACAAAAGACACGCCCACTTCCCAAGCCCCCAAGCTCCAGCCAGCCAATCATAAGGATTACAATAGTTTCAAAATTCTGGAAGTCATGGTATAACATCAATATCTGCAAATATTAAAGAATTGCGGTTGTAAAAGTAGGTAATATTATCCAGTAAAAGTCCATTGTTTTCTTACTGCCAATGCAATATGTTATCAGTTTGCAAAGGTCAGTGTTGAAATAGGATGTAAGGGAGTTAGGAATCCCTGGATCAGTGGTCCACATCATGATAGCCCTCCCTTCAGTACTCCATCTGGGATTCCAACCATTGGTCTTATTCGCCTAGGATGCAACACATCCTGGCAAAAGCAGCGTGAGAATACAATAAGCTATCAAGGGCTGATCCAATATTTTTGAATTTAAACATCTCCAGCAAGCAATCGTTTCTCATTACCCTTTACGAAGCAAAGCACAGACTGAGGAGCTGTTCATGGTCAGGCTACCATCATCATGGTGATTTGGCAACTTTCCCACTTTGAGCAAGACCAGACTCTCCTAAACAGAGGCTAGAAGATGGTTTTGTGGACAAAAGGGATTGGATAGCAGGTGTTGCTTAGTTTGTAAGCAGAATGATTTCTGGATATGAGAAAGATCGGCATCGTAGTTAAGCATACATGTTTTTTTGCCCTTCCTCACAATAGTCTCAGGAGGTTCTAGCCTGGATGATGAAGACAAGAAGAAAATGGAGAAGTCTGCCCAGGAACTTGGGAGAAAAGATGCTTGAAATTACTTGATAATGTGGATGCACGGATGGAAGGATTGTGGGAATTAATAACCTTCCTATTGGATAATACATGTTTGCCAAAGTTTGTCCTGTTCCTACAGATATTCACTTTCAGATGGCACATTGTGACTAATGTTTTACACAAGACGCTAATTCAGTTCAGGACACTACGCCACTTTTTTGCCAGCTTGTTTGAGATATCCTTTTTTATCAGAAAATTAGTCTTGGTACCATTTCCAGATTAATTGGAATGACATACACAAGTAGTCAAATAAAGAGTATATAAATGCAAGTGTTAATCCCACCAGCCATCTAGGATATGCACTGTGTTGTTTTACGATCAAAAGAAAAGAACATCTTTAGCATGTTCTAGTAGTGCCATAAAGACTGTTGCTGGTTCACTAGCTCTACAGCAAAAACTTGCATGGCATGATGTGCCTTTAAATATTGCATGGGTTCATCACTACAGACACCAGAGCAGAAAGAGAGGCAACCTTTGTGGGTACAGTGCGTTTGAGTTCATCACATCACGGCACACATATGCAGTCCACACACCGGCTCCGACACTGTGCTGAGCACTCAACTTCCCACACTATAATATTCCATTGTTTTCAATGCAACCCTGCACACCAGCACCGAACTCTACTCTCGAAATTCTCGATTAGGATTGAAGTCTATTTTGTCTGAGCCGTCCTTTGACATCCATTGTTGATTCCACAGGCTATACTGTCCTAGGTTTGTTGCGATATTTTCCTTGGAAACTGGAGTATTTACTATTTCTACAGTTTTAGGCTGTAACTAAAATAAGTAATATTTTAGCTTCCAAAATTGGGGACAAAGGAGTTTTTTGTGTTTTTTTTTTTTTTTTTACCGGGAATAAACCACTAAAGTCGGTCTGATCTGATCTTGCTTGTTCATCTTAATGTAAAACATTTCTGTTTCAGTTTACAGTGGAAACTCTTCTTTGTGAATATTTACTCTTCTCTTGTGAACTGATGAGTGTGTGGTACTGTAACTGCCATCGCTTGTAAGGTTGTTATGGGCATGTCTGGCTTTTAATACTCTGAAAATGATAACTGGAGCACTAAAACAGTTATAGAGAATGCTAGAGTCTGTGATAATAATACATTTTTTTTTATAAATTAGAATTTCTGATTTCTACAGCCACAGGAAACTTTTTCATTTTCCCTCTGCCCATCATAGAGCACTGCTGTCTCAGTATTATTGTATCAAATCTAAAGATGGTCTTTGCTTTGCCTGACAGAGCTTTAGTCAGTGTCTGTGGATGTAGAATCATTCATGAACAATGGTCAGTGTAAGGCCATACAATCATTTTAATTACAGTCTCAGAGATCTTGGTCTGTAATGCAATGTTGTTATGTAGCAAATTTGAAATGAACAATGAACTGAACACCTCCACATACCTCTACCTAGCAGCACTTTTGTTTACATTTTTTTTGTTTACAGTCTTTTTAGATCTTCCATTGGGATCAAATTCAAAACCATTGTTTTTTGTTTTTTTTTAAAATTGAAATTGGTATTGTCACTCACTCATAAGATTGTAATTTACTGTATTTGTATTCAATATGTAATGTCAATAAGCACTCCATGCTTGTGCAGTGATTTAGTGGGAGTGTGTTAATATACACACATACTTGAATTTACTGAATAAAAGTTTGATTTATATGACTTTTATCATCTTGCTCACCCCCCTCACCTCACCCATTTTTTATTCTCACATTTTTCTGTTAGGGTTTTCCTATCTGTTAGTCCGTAAAAATAAAGTTCTGTACTATTCAGACATTTATTCACTCATTGACTCATGGATAGCAAATGAGGCACACAGATGATGAATAAACTTACCAATTCCATCTAAGCAGTAGGCTATGCCTAGAAGAGTGCAATTGAGGCTTTTGGACATAAGAAACAAAATGCCCATAAAAAAAAGAATAATCACATGGCATGGAGTTTTTGTAAGATTAGGCTATAGAACAGGCTACGAATTTAAATAACAATGCCGTAGGCCTAGATGAAATAGAATAAATAAACACCTTATTCACAATAGTAAGGACATTGTGCAAAACTATTTTGGATAGAATTTGAGCAAGGGAGTTGAATAGCTGATTCTCCACAGTAGGCTGGAGGGGGATCGGGTATACATTTGCGTATGAATGCCTCATATTACATGTGAGAATAGTCTCTGTTCAAATAATTGTACCCCCTCGTCCAACGCCCACGATGACACCCCTGCTGTTTTTGGAAACGAAAAACGATTGGCCAGAAGATCCATGGACCATATATGGACCCCACACCCGCATGCAGTGACCACCCCTGTGAGGGAAAGTCACATCGAAAGTGAAAGTAGACTATCTGCAGAACGACTGCAGTGGTCCTTCATAACAATACTACTATTACTAACTAGTCTACTAATAACAGTTTGTAGGCTAATTCAGGGCAATGCCGAATCCTCAATATGGCTTCTGAATTACATCGTACAGGTAATGTCAAAGCTACTTTAGAACACCGTGTATCTGGTGGGTAAACTCGAATCTATCGGTAAATGGCATCTAGAGCTGCGGCCCCGTTTCAACGTGAGCGTGCGCTCGCTGTACGTAAGCGGTGCGGGCGCGGTTTTGGGGCCGTTTGAATGCATGTCAACAGGTCAATCACAATACACGCGTGTTCTGCGCGGCTCCTGTCCACATAGAGGCCTACAGTCCAATTTCTAACGCCAGTGATCCACTAGCAAGCGATGCGGAACGGCGGAACTCCTTCATTGCGCATTACCGTACAATGCTTCGCGCATGTTCTCAGAGATGTTTGTTGTGGGTGTGTTTCCAAACACTGTTGAGTGGTTGAAACATAGCCCTCCCAATCGCGTATCTGTCACTGAATAACCGCTTGCGGCAATCGCTTTCATTTGCATAGAGCTGGGCATCACTGAACTTTAGACACTACCACCTAGACGCACCACACAGACGGCGGAACACTTGCGTCACGTCAGTGATCCACTAGCAAGCATGAGAATTCAGCATGGCAGTAGTCCTATATTAATTTCTATGGCGCCGTCTGACCGTACTCCGCGTGTTCAAAGCATTCTGGTTAAGCGGTGCATCTAGGTCAGGGGTATCAAACATAAGGCCCGCGGACAGGATGCGGCCCTTTACATCATTTCATGCAGCCCGCCTGTAAAACTTGAAATATTACAGGTATATATTGCCAGTTAAAAACAGTTTTAGTGATGCACTCTCTGCAACACAATCCTGGCAACTTCCTATGAGGTGCATTTTAGACCCTCTTACCAACAGGAAAGGGATACAAAATGAAGGTGGTTGGCACATTAGGACTGTGTTAGTGATGGTCAGAAACATGAGGAAATGTGGATTTTTTTCACCCATGTTTGTGGTCGCGCATGTAAGTTTGGCAGGTCGGCCCTCTGAGGAAATCCCATTGCTCATGTGGCCCTGGACAAAAAGTTTAACACCCCTGATCTAGGTCATACCTGGGCAAATAAGGCCCGGGGGCCACATACGGCCCGTTGAGCTATTTAATCTGGCCCGTGGAGCCTACCCCAAATAGAATAATTTCTCATTTAGCCAAATTGACTTAGATCACAGGTCTAATTTATATAATTTGTTGTATTCATGAAATGCAAATTGCCCCTTTTAAACCCTGCATGTTAGCATGTCCTGAAGAACGTGGGGCTACTTGTTTGAGATTTGCCAATTTAACGGCATTAACCCTCATCAATAAACACAACCCCTTTGACTGTTAACACCCGGCAAAATCTAAAACCCAATGTGGCCCTTCGCCAAAATACCCCCCCCCCCAATAATCACATTGGGTCACCACACCCCCGTTTATACTGTAACGTTGTGGTCTATGGCAGAATCTCAGAATTTCACTGAATTTTTAAAAGTCTTATTTTTCTGAGTAATGTATGTACATTGTGGACATAGTATCATGATCTCTAAAGGCTTCTGCCCATTTCAGGTAAATGTCGAGACTATATGACTCTCCATTCCGTACAAAATCCAAATGAACCCACTTTGGTTACTGCATGACATTGATAATTTCCTTTTGCTATCAAACACCATTAGTTTGTTCTAGTTCTAGTCCTATTGGGGTAGAGGTCATGGACTAGGCCCAAGACTGACACTACTGTCTTGTACACCCTAGTATTGCCATGTAACCCCCCCAAACATCAGGTATTAATAAGCTGTTTCTTTTCCAGGGACATTATGTCTGCTGTGGCTTTTGCTGGTGTGTAGTGCATCAGGTAAGTTATTTATTTCTGTATTTTGTGTTGTTTTATCCAGTATTTAGATTTATCACATCTTCCTCTTACTCATGTTTCTCTTCTACCTGGGTTAAAACTAATCTTAGTGTAACCTGGTCCAATTAATATTTGCGTTGCCTAATTTAAAGTTTATTTAGTAATTCTATGAATACTAGTGGTTTTATTTAGAATTCAACTAACATTGAATTTGTCAGTCAGTAGGCTACTACCCGCATAAACTGGTTGACTGCTAACACCCGGCCTGTTCTAAAATCTAAACGCCAATGTGGCCCTTCATAATAGCCCACCCTTGAAGTACAGGCACTTAGAAAATATATAGTTACAGTATGTTTTCCCTTGACAAGGCAAAATGTTACATATGTTCACTATATTCCCATGTGTAGAGGGCTGGTAGAGCATGGCAAAAAGAGTGGTGCCTGCTAAGATTTTCATTCAATCAAATTCAGTATGACTCAAAAAAGGTTGCATTGTTTGGAGGAAGAGGGGGAATGGTACCTGGTTAGGTGCATCGGTTGATGATGTCATTAAATTGTAAAAATTAAAGTAAAGTTTCTTAAACAAAAGTTCTACCCAAGGATACCAAAAACAAACAAAAAAAAAATGACTGGAAAATCCATCTGAAGTCAAATGGTACCAAAGATTTACACAGCATTGTAATGACAATGTAATGACATCAACACTGAATGGATTTGAGCCTAAATGGTGAGCTGACTCTTGCTTCCCAGCTGCAGTCCCTGACAAATTCACTGTGTTCGTCCCTGATGATTCGCTCTCTGTGTGGACGGGATCCTCTGCCATTCTGCCCTGCTCCCTCTCCCCGGCGTTCACTGATCTGGAGCTGCGCTGGCACCAGCCTGATCGCTTCAAAACACCCATCCTGCTTTACCAGAAGCAGGTGATCCAGAGGGAGTCCGCTGATCCAGCGTACAGGGACAGAGTCTCTCTCATAGGGGATCTGCAGAATGGGAATTTGTCCCTGAAGATGGACAGTGTTCAACCGGCAGACAGTGGAGAATATTTCTGCTATGTTTCTGCTAAGACAGGGTACACACAGGCCAGCATACTTCTAATTGTCAAAGGTGAGGAAATATTGTACGAAACATTTTACCAAACATATTACTCATTGCAATATCCATCGTAAAACAAACTTTAAAGCACTCACATGTCTGTTTACCAAAGATAATGATCTTTATTTAAATAAATCCATTCTTCAGCGATGGGCACCCCTCCGGTTCTCTCTGTGAATTATGGTGGACGCGGGCAGGTGAATGTCAACTGTGAATCAGATGGTTGGTCTCCATCGCCCACTCTCACCTGGAGAGATCGAGGAGGCGCAGAAATCCCCAGTCAGAACCACCATAGTGCAACAGGTCAGTAGAGTAGGCCTCGTGTCAATGTGTATTCAAATTCACTTTGTGTGGATGAATGTGTTTTATGCTGTTGTGAGTCATTAGACCACCTACCACCCCCTCTCTACTGGCTTGCATCTGCACAAGGAGCCCTCAATTTTCAATCAAGCATGAAGCAAATACCTGAGCTCTGAATCTAGGGTCCGTTTCCCAAGCATAGTTGCTAACTCAGCAACTTTGTTGGATGTAACTCAGTTTCCCATTGTCAACTAACAAAGTTGCTAACTGGTTGTCTCTGTGTGTGTTGTGTCTTCTCAGATGCTCATGGCTTAGTGAGTGTGTCATCCTGGGTGGTGCTGCCCTCCTCCTCTGATAGCTCTGATTGGCTCTCCTGCTCTGTGGGTCTGTCTGATGAGGAGAGAAGAGAGAGCAGGGTCGTACCATGGACTGATACCGGTAAACTGTAAATAGACCATCTTTGCTTTGCACTGCATGTGATGCATATACTGCAGGTAGAGAGATTCTTCTCCAAAAATACAATAGATAAATTATCAGAGCAGTGCCAGTTTAGCCATTTTATTTCACCATGCGTGAAAATTCAAGGCTTCTATGTGTAATAAAAAACCTTGTTGTTTAACATTAAATGTATTTATTTTTTCTCCTCATACAGGCTCTTGGAAAAATATTATAATTGGCCTTCTGTGTCTATTACTTGCTGTTTTGCCATTTGCCTTCTATATCCTGTACAAAAGAGGTATGTATAGTAGTCTCTGTAAAATCATATTGTATCCCATATTAAGATCAGTAGCCTGGAGTAGTGGTAGTTAAATGCTGCAAACACACACTTCACACTTTGTTTTCACAAAAACACTTTGTGTTCACATAGGCTGTAACTAATTCCACTAAATGTTTCTTATAGGTGTTATTAAGTTTACGGACTCGGAGGAACAAGGTAAGCCATGATGTTGTCTCAAAAATGAAACTCAGTATCAGGATCAGGACCAGGATCAGTAAGGAGAAAAAAAGAAGAACTATACTGATAGCCTGACATAGCCCACCCATAATACTGCTGTTCATCCGTATTCATGGTCTGGAGGTTCTTTAACCTGGCGCGATTATAGAGCAGGGGGGAGGGCATTCAGTTCTGCTTTCAAACGATTGGACAGCTCGTCTTATCAGCTTCGCTTATTGGCCGGTAGTCTCTCTACCGATGTAAACACGCCCCAGAAGACCGTCCCCAGACCATGGATATAGATACAGACGGCAAGTACGGTTAACGCCCCCAAAATGCTAGGGTGGAGTCAGCGTGGGGGATAACAGAGGCCAATTTAACATTATGGTGAATGGACAAGGTAGAGAAAGTTGCTTAACAATAAAAGATCGCTAAGTAAAATTGAACAAAGTCCATATTAGATGTTTTGTCTAATCATGACCTGTTTGCCTACTTGTGTTTAGACTAAAATAATTTTTCCATCATTTGTTTATTGCAGTTACACTAACAGAAATGTCATGAGCCGCCTCTGCTCCTGTCAAAAGTAAAGCAACTTTCAATCGCAAGTCTGATTAGCTCAGTTAAGCAAGCTAAATTTAGCTACATTTACTGTGGTGATCAATGAAGTTGGCTAGTTAGCAAGCTAATGAAGCTAACAAACATCATCTAGATTGTCATCAGTATCGCGTTTGGAGGGGTGTCAAGTTCAGAATTCACATCGGACCATCTGACCATCATTACTACCTTCAGGCATTGCCCTCAAAAATGTGTCTGGCTCCTTGTAGATGGTGCTCAGTGTAATTTGTAGCTTAGCATGCCATTGACTCCTTCACTAATTTAGGGTTTGTTTTCCCCCACATGGGGGACACGAGGAGCTGATTTTATGGGCGTGCCCGGACTTGCCGTCTGTATCTATGGATCACCCAGACCATGGATACTTTCGTATTATGGGCGGGCTATGTCAGGCTACTATACTGAACCATATTGTGAACACAAGTTAACACTTTATATGCTGTTACTGAGGTAACTTGCATTTAGTCTGTGGATATATACTGTTTTTCATAGGCCCTCCTGAGGCAGTCCCATTGGCAAAGTGGAATGGAGAAGTGGAGATTCTGAGAAGAGAGAAAGCAGGTATATTATTAATCAATGATTGGGGTACTGACAATCCTTCCACCATGGGTAAGAGCTTAGGTGCAAATATTTACAGATCAGCTCACTGATAACACAGTAAGGTTATGTTTGAGTGTGAGAACCCAGCACGTTAAATGTGAAGCTTTTTTTTTTTTTCACGTCAGCAAGCATCCAATGTCTCTCTGTCAGAGTTGCGAAGAGGATTCCAGATACATTTTATTAAATTTAACGTAATTTGTTTTTTTAACACATTTGTTTTGTGGAAGAGTTGAAGAGGATTACCCATAAAAATTATGCTTGAAAAAGAATACAAAAATAAGACATTTAAAGGTTTAACACAATTTTCTCCATCCAGTGCTGAAGCCTTTGTGTGATGACAACGTCCTGTATTCACCTGGTGAAAACGCCCCATTGTCTTGTCAACTGTCCCCTGGAATGAGTGCTGTTGCCATGGAGATCAGGTGGTTTAAAGAGGGCGTGAATTTATCTGCTGAAACACCTCTCACCTCTCTAAATTAATTTTTACAGTCAATGGGTGAAACACACTAATCGAGAGGGGTCTGGCTGCAGACGTATGGGAGAGTCATAGAAATTATATACTAGAATGGCTCTTCAGCCTCGCAGAGCGCGGCTACACCGCCGCCATATTTAGTCCATGAGCCATACCACCGATCGCAATCGAAAGGGTGGGCAAAGTCTTGTTGGTATTTTTTTATTGCTATATATGTCCAGTTTATGAATTGGTATGATAACCTTTGCAGAACAGTAGCTTTATCATATTTATCATGCATTTCTTATTTGAACCATATTCATTCCACTCGGAAATAGTGGCAATTCTTAGATGTTGTGCATATAGCAATTA
>JAODXP020000034.1:7900534-8078034 GCA_027497455.2 Sardinella longiceps
CCTGGAGAGTCTCGGTCAGAGTCTTTCTGGTTCCTGGTTACCTTCTTGTCTCTGCTACTTTTGTCCTCTTTAGAGAAGAAGAAGAAGAAGAAGATTTATGAAGGTTATTTTTAAAAATACATTGATGAGTAAAAATATATTCTGGATTGAAAAGCATCAGCCACAGTAGTAAACAACAATGATTCACTTTTATACAACTCACTCTTCAATCTTTTCTCATCTGAGCTCTCCTGGCTGCTTGAGTCAAGTTTATCCTTTAGATCATTCTCAAAACGAGCAAGATCTGCGTCCAGCCGACGGATGTGTTTATCTACCTGAAAAGGGTACACTTTGTTTAATGCCTTTCAAAGCGAAATGCTGGCTGGGATAGTGATTGGGAATATGGACTAACCATTTCATATATCTGCATAGCAAGCTGCACTTTGTCATCGCTGTACTCTTTGCATTTTGTGTAAGCATTTTCAATCTTCTGCAAGTGTTGCACACGCTCCTCAGAGGCCAACTTCTTTACATTTGCGACATACTCTGCTGCAAGTTGATCTATCTCAGCCTTCTGGTCTGTAAAAAAAATAATAATAATGTAATGTTAGAAGAAGTGACAATATCCAAACTCTACCACAACAAGTAGTCAACACCCCCAAAATCCTTTGAAATTGAAAGTAAGGTTAGTGGTGCAATTGACTCTATGTAAACTACACATGCTATATCATGCAGTTAGCGGGCTCATACAACAGGACTATACTTTAATGACACCAAACTGTCACTTTAAAGCCATCCTGCTCCCAGTGTTGGGCTGCACTGCAAATACTTGGCAACGTGCACCACTGTGCCAAATCACACACATACTTGGCCAGGCCAGTGCCACCTGGAATTTCTCATTTAGCTTCACAAGTGCATCAGGGATCTATCTGTAGGCTTATCTTTCCACTGGCCCTGAGCTGTAGTCACTGACCAATCAGTGAATAGAGAGGGCTGAAGGCAATGAGGGGTGTTCCAGGCTGTAACATACCTCACGACCAAGCAGTGGCCATTGGTTGAAGCAGACAGCCAGGAAAACAAACATATCCCAATGAATAGCCGCACAAAATCAAACAATGTGAAACCTTTGGTGCGTCAGGCTCCACATTCCTACTCACTTAGCTCTCTTGGCTTACATACATGAGTTCACAGGCACATCTTTACATGTATAGCTTCAAATGATCCCCCTCCTTGTATAATTTCTAATTAATGCGACTCTGTTTTGCTTCTGTCTGTTGTAATCCTTCTCTGTATTGTACAGTGTACTATTGCTGTAAGTTTTTCTTGTGTTGACATTATATAAAAAACACATGACATAAAACAATAGACAAATAGGGGGAAGAAACAAAATCAATACAGAGCAGAGGGTCTGTGAGTAGGCCTACTGTAGTGAGTAACGTTAACGTTACCTTCTGTTCTGTTGTCCAACTCACTCATCAAAGTGAAGTTCCTTTGAAGTTCGAAAGGCAAACCCTCAATACCTGGGAGGGAGGGAGAGAGAGTTTAACAACAATTTAATAACATCAGAGAGCCAGGCCGCCATCAAAACGTAACGTTAACGATTGTAACAGTGCGAAATGGACCAGTATCATTAGATTTCATAAATTGTGTACTGAAGTTCCAGCTGCGTGGTAATAAGATGACTTTGATTGTTTTAATTTAATATAACAGTTTATTCATAACCTTATTATGTTAAATTAAATGTTACAAACTTAACGTTAGCACGTTGAAAAGTTAATGTACGAGCAAGCTAAGTTAGCAAAAGCCATCGAAGGTTATCTTTCCGATCCGATTCACGCAAGCTACATCTGTCAGCAATCTTTCTTAAAGGACAGCGTAGGACCCTATCAATAATCATGCGCTACTAAAGTGACTTCAACCAACTTACTGTCTAAATAATGTTCCAAGTACACTGCTTTAGCCATATTGGTGTCAATAAGAGTTTCATTTCATCTGTCCCGCCGCCCGCGCTAGTAAATCACAAACGTCCTTCTTCGCTGAAAAAGGAAAAGCATGAGTTTAAAAAAACGCGCCCTCTGCTGCAAAGGAGCACATTTTAATTTTAAACATGGAAAACAAACCAATGTATTATATGAACACAAACTACACAAATGCCCTATTATACACCAAGAGGTAAAGAAACTACGTGAATGTCGTGTTTTTAAGCATGCAGCAGCCTAGGCCTTACTATAGTTCAAATGTTGCTATGAGAAAAAATGTGCATGTGGAATATGATGGTTAAAATGATGTTTACACTAAAGAATATTTTGGCCTAGATGTTGATGTTAGTTTACATGCCATCACATGTGTAATATAGGCTATATGAAAATATAACTAGGCCGGCCTATGCATGTACAAAAAGCATGTTAAATATAATGTTAAAGAATAGAACAGAAAGTGTGCAACATAGTTGAGCTGCCACTGCTGCTTCCTCAAGAGTCTCCCCCGCTGCTCGTGGTGGGGATCCACAGGCCTGCAAGAATGAGGTTTTATTGATTCGAAAAAGAAAGCTGGCATCACAACAAGTCTTGGGACAGGTATGTGTGAGTTCCTAGGGAGCTCCTTCACAGTAATTCTCCATTTTAGCTTTAGTCACCATTCACAGTTACGTCCTTTTTTCTCACTTTTTCTCACTTTTCTCTTGAACTTGAAGAGCAGTTAGAACCAGGTGACAAATGTGATGTAATGTGATATGTGAAGTGTACATGTGAAGTGTAATATGATGTAATTGCATTAATATACGGTAGCCTTCTGGGTGTTTCACTGAATCAGGGTCTGATGATTGGGAATATTGGGAAGACATTGCTGACCATAGGCTACTTCTTCAGTATGTATGGCCAGGGGCACTGCTATAAATTTTGGACCCCTCAAATATTGATTTTAATATTAAAATTTTCTCTGGGCCCCCTGGCAGTGCCGGCCCTTAGAATCATTCCAAAGGGAACTCAGCTGCTAGAGTTCTAACCTGCACCAAGCTGTGGCATCACATTACTCCTGCACTTAAACAGCTTCACAGGCTCCCAGTTAAATCACATATCTAATACAAAATTCTGCTCCTCACCTACAAATCAATCCATTCACTTGCCCCAGTGTACCTCTCTGACCTTCTCCACCCTCCAAGTATAGGTCCCTGTGGCCCTCTGCCAAGGACCTGCTCTCCATACCTCACATCAGAGTATGGACCATAGGGGACACAGTCTTCTGTGTTGTTGCCCCCTCTCTCTGAAACAGTCTACCACAGCACATACGCCATACCCCCACACTGATGTCTTTTTGTTCCTTTATCTCTCTTTCTGTAGGATGGGGCTTTTCATCATCACATTTTAATCTCCCTGTTCTTATTCAACTTAGCAGGTAAGCGAGGGCCATAAAAATATGATATGATATTGTAATAATCATTTAAAGTTGCAGCATACAAAGTTGTGAACTTTTTGTGCATCTTTGTGTGGCATCACTAACAAACAAACCCACCCCTGTGTCCCACACAAGAGCCTGGAGAGGAACAGAGTTTATGAACCAAAAGCAAAACAAAAACCATGGAGCACCAAGGGAGAGCCAGCATGCTACACGCAAAAACCCATCAGCTGCCAGGTCGATGGAAGATGGCATTGAACATCCCAGTTGACATGAACCACAAAGGGTGAGACCATAGTGCCAGCGTGGCAACCTGAGAGCAGATAGCCGCAGATAGATAGCCGCAGGGGACAAGCGCAGCTAGTGCAAGTACAAAAACACAATATTCCACCTTACCTGTAATGGTGGAACAGCAGGAATAGAATGACTTAAAAACATACGCACAGTACAGAAACATGCACATCAACCATTGCCTGGAGTCTTTCTCACTGGCACCTGAGCCTCGAGTGATCTGGCGGTCTTTTTTAAAAGGCTGCTTGCTATTGGACCAGAGCCATAGAGAGATGGCTCTGATAGCTAGGCCTACCATTCTGAAAAGCATTGATATGGAACGGTGGTGAAACTTTTTAATAGAAAAACGTCACAGCTGGTTGTACGAAAGTAATGGCCACCCCATCAGCCAATCAGAGGAGAGAATCACATTCTGAAGGGAGATAAAGGGTTTTAAAAGTTTTCTTCATTTGGGTTAGGCAATATTTATATTGATTTTAGTTTTTTTACCAGCTTTGCAGTCACCCTTTATTATTATTATTACCTCCGCCAAGGAGGTTATGTTTTGCTCGGCGTGTGTGTGTGTCTGTGTGTGTGTGTGTGTGTCTGTGAGCAACATAACTCGAAAAGTACTGCACGGATTTGGATGAAATTTTCGGACAAGGTGTGTATTGGGACAAGTAAGAACTGATTCGATTTTGGTGACGATCAGTGATCCAGAACACCGTCTGTGACCACATTGTCTTGGCGGAGGTCTGCGCTCTCTGAGCGCTTTTCTAGTTTCTGATGTGTCGACCCATGAATGTATATAAAATTGGATTCATGAAGCGGTTTGAATAACCTCTGGTGGTAGTTACTTGCTAGTAGATAAGGCAATTGTGGTAATCCCTGTCTATGGTGAGCAAATTACTCAGGTGAATGGAATGAAGGCTTTCAGCTCCCCCTGTTGGTTCTTTTGCAAACTTACATCTGGATTTGCAAGATGAAAGCATTGTCTCACTGCAGAACAAAACCAAAGTAACTTACATACTGTGTGATCCACATGCACTTGTTTCACACCTGAACATTCCGAGGTTCTAAAGCATTCCATGGTAGTAAACTGAACATTCTACCATTGAAATGCATTGATTTATGCCTTCTGACTTGAAAAATGAGTAATAACATTCAAAACATGTCTAAATTCACTTTTTCAAATAATACAAATTTGAGGCACACAAATTTGGAGGTCCCGAATGGATAAAAGTGATTTTACATTTTTGTGCATGAAGCTTCAATCTACTCGGGACTACCAATTTTGTGTGCTTCAAATGTGTATTATTTGAAAGAAAGTGAATTTAGACATGTTTTAAACGTTATTACCCATTTTTTCAAGTCAGAAAGAGGCATAAACCAATGCATTTCAATGATAGAATGTTCAGTTTACTACCATGGAATGTCGGAATGTTCAGGTGTGAAACAAGTCTATTGCTTTGCAAAATACATGGCACTTAACAAATCAAATTCTAAACATTTCTTCAACCATTCTACAACTGCCTTTTAAGTAATGACAATGTCAAGCAACTGTAGTATGTGCCTGAGAAAGTTGTCCAAGAATAATGCTTAGTCTAATTTGTCATCTAATCCATGTGGTTTACCAAGGTATTTTTAGTTGAAGAGGAAATCAGTGAGGTTTCAGAAACAGTTAAGTTTGCAATGTTCTGGACTTTCCAATGCTTATCGGTTACATTTGCTGAGAGGGGAGCATGTCTATGTTCCGACAGCACTATGTTCCCGCAGCCCAATGTTCCTCCAGCTATGTTCCCACGCCCTGTTCCTACAGCCCTATGTTTGAAAAGTACTGCACTGATTTGGATGAAATTCGGACAACGTGTATATTGGGACGAGTAAGAACTGATTCAATTTCACAAAGATTTCAAACATTGATCAAAGTGTGCAATACTGTCTAAAGGAATGGTGGGTACTGATAATTTTATGGGCTTTTGTTGTTGAGTAATATTTTTGTTTTGTTTTGTTTTGTTTCTAAAATATCAATAAGTGAACATCCACTAGGCCTATGGGAGGTAAAAGCATCACTTTTCCTCATGACATGCAAAATATGCCAAAATAAAAAAAGTTAAAGAAAACGAGCACCTTTGACAATTTGATTTACATTTCAGTATTGCACATTGCATTTCATTTTCAAGATCACCAACATCAACATCACCAACAGATCACCAGACATGCCTGATATGATCACATTTTTTTTTTTTTTTTGTCAGTCAAAGTGTTCAACATCAGAGCCAATCGAATCTGATGGCGAGGTTGCCTAACATAATTGGCTGCATATCTCAGCCAAACGTTGGTTAATTACTGTCAAACTTCTTGTGAGTGCTTATGACCAACTCACGACTGAACTACATCCTTCCTGTTGCCATGGCAATATTGGTCTCATTCACTGCTTGGCTGTGCGCTGTGTGCTGACAGGGAAAATTGTGTTTGCATATTTATATGTACAATCAAACTTTGACAAAATTTTAATTCTTAATGATTTTGATAGTCAGCTATGAGATGTCCAGAACAATATACTAAAAGTCCTAAGAAATCCTAGTTGAAAAAAATCCCATTGAAATGAGTGGGATTCGGGTGGATTTTGGAGAAAAATGTACACTACTAGTACATTTTGGCCTGAAGCACGAAGAGGAAACTAATTTCACCATATATCCCATACATTTTCTGAAAGCAAACTCCCTCAGGATATTCTATATAATGATATGGTTTGACACTGAGGTATACCCCACCCTCATCTTTACAATAAATCCCAAAATTAAGAAATATGGCATTTGCAAAATGGGCAGTTTTTGGTGACATTTACTGTAGGCCAGCGGTGTGTTGGGGAAACATATTAGACCCCATAACCATATATTTTCTGAAAGCTTATATGCCCAGGATTTCACCCAACAAATGTTCACATCCCACTCGCTTCCTTATTGTTATGGTGCCTTTGTGAAAAATTCCTGAAGATAAGACACTTTGACAGAACTTTACAGAAGTAGTACCCAAATAATTTTGAATTCAATTAGCCCAGCGGTTCTCAAACTTCTTCTGCCATTCCCCACTTTGGAAGGCAGAGAATTTTCGCGCCCCACCTGGAAGGCTCAATTTGCGCACAATACTATAATGTATTTATCTCCATCAGGAATACTTTGTGAGTACAGGATTTTTGTTAATTTTCAATGCACTAATTCAAAGCCCAATTTCTCCCCTCATCACAGCAACTAGCAAATAACACCATTGGAAAGCTCAATATACTGTCATATGCGCATATCTGACAAATAGCTGTGACTTCGGGGGGCATGGTGCGACCGTAGGTAGATTGTAAAGAGATGTCTCGCGCCCCACCTGTCATGTGTCTGCGCCCCACTAGTGGGGCCCGACCCACAGTTTGAGAAATACTGAATTAGCCAAAGATCAGTACCAACATTAGTATGTTAGCAGTGTTGGCAATGGGTGAGACTGCTACACATGGATTTCTAGACTGTCTTTAATATAATGGCGTAGCCTAATTTTTCATACTGCAGATACCGCATTATTTACTGAAATAAAGAGAATGAACAGCACTGAGAAGAAGGTGGCTCTTGTTTTGGAAAAGCACAAGTTTTGTTGTTTTGAACAAATTTTTTAAAAAATAAGCATTGTGGTAACTTGAAAAATGTTTCTGTCATTATTAATAAGCTATGATTAATAACTAGAGAATGTAATTTCAGAGAAATTACGAGTGCACTGAAAATGCAGTTGCTGTTTCTAGTTGATTTTGTTGCAAATCATTTCAGTAAATATAATTGCAACACATTAAGATGACTGGAGGCATAATTGGATAAGTGACAGTTGGAATGGTTCAACAGTTAATTAGTTGAGAAGTTGTAATCATATGACAGTTAACTTGACTAGCATAAATTATCATATGTTAATTATCATTCTAACTATGCAGACTAGCATGTTAAATATGCTACCCTGATTACCACAAATTAGCTGAGTTGAATAGCATCAATTAACAAAAATGTTGAATAATATGCTAACTACACTAGCTAGAATGCTAATAATGCCAACATGATGATCAGAGTACTTAGCTGAGTTGAATAGCATCAAAAAAGAAAATGCTAATTAGCAAGCTAACCATGCTAGCTAACATGCTGATAATGCTAACATGATTATCAGAAGACATAGCGGAGTTGAATAGCATCAAAAAACAAAAATGCTAATTAGCATGCTAAGCATGCTAGTGAGCATGCTAATAATGTTAGCATGATGATCAGAAGACTTAACAGAGTTGAATTGCATGAAAAACCAAAAATGTTAATTAGCATGCTAGCTAAGCTAACATGTTAATAATGCTAGCATGATGATCACAAGACTTAACTGAGTTGAATAGCATCAAAAACCAAAAATGCTAATTAGCATGCTAACTAAGCTAACTAGCATGCTAACTAGCCATTCCCCCACTGAGGACTTTTATTTTGAAATAGTTGTGGCCAGAGGAAACAGTTGACAGCAGTCATAGTTGATGACAGTTCACAGTTGGAATGGTTGAACAGTTGAATAGTAAAATCATTTTCTATCAAATTAGTATGATGAGGACTTTTAATTTGAAACAGTTGCGGACAGGAACCGGCTGGGAGGACGCATAGTTGATGACATCTGGAAGGTGAACTGAATCTGTAGTCTTAAGTGAGAGGATTGTAGTCTGTGGAAGTGGTTGCTAAGCTGTTGTTAGGTACCTAAGATGATTGCTAGGGTAGGTGAAGTGGTTGCTAGGGTGGTTGCTAGGTAAATCAAGTCAGTTGCCATGGTGGTTGCTAAGTTGAAAGTTTGAAAGTGGTTGCTACATGGTTGCTAGGCAGTTGCTAGGATATTTGAAGTAGTTGCTATGTAGTTGCTAGGTTGCTAATGTTAAGTCTATGGGAAATTTTAAAAAGTTTAAAATAATCATAGTTACAAAAGTATAAAAGTTACAAAGAAGAAAAGACATAGCACAAATCCTCGAAGTAGGACCTTCATAATATAGTTTGAATGAAGTTTCTAAGTTGAGTTGTTGGAGCTGAATTATAGTAATATAATATAATATAATATAATATAATATAATATAATATAATAAATCAACAATACATTTTAAAAGGGCTGAAAAGGCTTACATTGCTGCACTGATTTACTTAGAATTGTACGGTATTGTTACTTTAAAATGAAATACAGTTGTTAACGTACTACTACGTTACTAACGGAGTTACTTTTTTGGAGAAGTAACTAGTTACTTTTAAAAAGTAACTTGCCCAACACTGATGGTAAACATTGCATGAAACTACAAGGTTTGACTTGAATATCAGGCACATAATTAATATTTAAAGGAATGTACCGGAGTGAATTCAAGCATAGCCCTGTTGAAAAAGCTTGCGCTAAATGCGCTAGTTAGCGAGTGGAACAAAATAATTTGGTACAGCATAGACCGAACACGAACGCAGAAGCGAACAGGCACTTTACACTGAATCAATGGGACCTGACTATTGGAAACCGACAGTAAGATCTGAGGTTACATTGACTCAATGTAACGTGTTTCGCGTTCGCGTTAAGTCTATGCTGTTTGAAATTTTTTCATTTCATGCAAAATATATTGCTGTTGGAAAGCTCGTGCAGCAGAGCTATGCTTGAATTCACTCCGGTGCATTCCTTTAAGTTTACATAACATAACATTCACATGATATTTACAGACATTTACAAATGTGAACTGGTGGAATAATAAATGATTTATTAAGCCATAAACAAAAATGTAATAGTAAATGTGAATGCAAGTCATAACCAAATGAAAACTAAACAATGTGTTAATCCAAAACATGTCATTAAAACATTTAAACAAAGAATGTAAAAAATCGTAATAACATAAACCTGAGAGAGAGAACACAGAGAAAAGAGGAAGAGCTCTGTGGAAGAGCAAGAGTGAAAGTGCAAAGAGTGAAGTGAGAAGAGTGAAAATCGATTCATGAATAATGTAGACTTCTCTTATCCTCCACTTGGCCCACTGACACAAACCAATGAGCCCTTTACTAGCCTGTAACTGGCCTCGGGCAGTGACATTCAAATTAGAATGCTACAATATAGTATTTATTTGTGTATGACTGTCCAGATACTTTGCCACAACAAAATATTACAAGAAATCAAGATCAAACATTTCATTATTTTACTGACAGATAACCACAACCAGACTTCTCTTTGTTATTTTGTTGTCCTATGGAGGAGCAAACAATGACATGGCATTTATTTTGATGTGATTTCAAATAAAACCGTAACAAAAGTGATGTGAATCTGAAAAGCAGTCTGCCTTAGCCTAGAAATGTAGACGTATAGCGGTAGGAAAAAGTTTTGCTCAACCAACCTAGCGATGAACCATAGGGATTTGTGATTGGACACCCATCAGTGGTGGGTGATTCCGTCTCTAGATCTATCCTTTATTTGATTCTGGCTTAAAGCAGCAAGCCCATCTGGGAACCATCCGTTGAAGTAGTTTTGGTTCGTTAGTTTCGTTTTCGTTTGTTAAGTTTTGGCTGATTGGATAAGGCATCTGTCTATCACCATCTATGTTGGTGATAGACTGGCCAAATCAACAAATCAGACCAATGAAGCATATGACGTACTAACATACATACATGTTCTTTAGACCTGCTTCTTGTTGCGCCACACCTCAACCCGCCTCAAAGCCAACGCTGATTGGACGTTTGTTTGGCGAACTGCTCCAAATTCTCGTCAACGGAGAGTAGCCAGACTGAGCTGCGAGTGAAGACCTGAAGCTCGCGAGATCAGTTTGGTCTCACGAGGCTAGACTTATAGAGCTTCTTGTGATTAAGACCTTGATTGTTGCACTGACCATTAAACTAATAGGCTAATAATGAAGAAAATTAAGAATCCCCTGTTTTGGACGGGGACATTTGTGTTCCTTTTGTGAACCAGGTTTCATCATGTAAGGCATTTTCCATCCTTGAAACAATAGACTTCAGGCATTTATTTCTGAAGTCTTGACCTATGAATGAATATAAAATTGGGTTCACTGAACTGTTGGCAAAGGCTAAGATGGCAGTTACTTGAATACTTGTCTTCAGCAACAAGGTATCCGAATCAGGGACACGATAGACTTCAAGGACACGATAAACTTGGTAAGGAAGCCAGCAGACCGCAAATGTTATGATGACAGCTGTCATCAACTTAAAGGGCTTGGAAGACTTCATTCTCAACACACGACTGGCCCTAAGCTTCAGCATAATAACTGAATAACAGATTACGATGACAATCAGAGGGATAACAAGTCCAAAGACAAAGCCAATTAACACCACTTTTTCACGTGAAAATGTGCTAGAATTATGATTAAGGGTGCATCCAGTTCTATCCCCATCTGTGTCTGTGGTAGAAAATACCACAGAGGGCAGAGCTAGTAGTGCAGAGAGAAACCAGACCAGGATGATGACAGCTGAGGCCCTTCTGAGGGTGCGGTTGTTGTGAGTCCACACAGGAAATACGACACACATGCAGCGGTCCACACTGACAACCATCAGGAGGAATATACTGCTGAACATGTTAAGGGGGATGGTGCCGGATATGAACTTACACATGAAATGTCCAAAATGCCAGTTTCCAGTTGCCATATAGACACAGTTGAAAGGGAGAGTCGTGCAGAATGAGAAGTCAGACACAGCCAGGCTCAGGTACCATGCAGAGTTGACTGAGCGCTTTGTCTTCACACCAACGATCCAAATGACAAGTCCATTTCCCACAATGCCCAGAATGAAGATGATGATGGTGGATGTCAGGACAAAAACACACAGTGCATCACACCATGGACCAGGAGGTGGCTTAGGTGGCTCAGAATCAAAATAATACACATACTTTTCAGAGCCTTCAGAGGTTCCATTAGAGTTATCACCCATGATGTATGGATTAGCCTGAGAAGATATTAAATGTTTTTACCACCTTATGTACACCAAAGTTATCTGTGTTTAGGACAACTATAAGGTTTTAAAGTTAATTAAAAAAATAGCACAATCCCAGCTCTAAACTCATTAAAAAGAGTCTTTTTTTCTATATGCCAACAAATGGTAGCCCGACAAGCCAGATTATCATAAAATGTATAGTCTGACCATGATGGATAGACCCTATGGAATCTTTCAAACTGCCTTTGTATGTAATAGGATGACTAGAGCCATAGAAATCACTCCGTGTGGCCCTGGCTACCACCAATTTGAGCATCGAAAAAGCTGATTCAAACCCTGTCCACATAGAGTGCTGTAATTGGATAGACACCACCCATGTCTGAGCAGTTCTCTACGGCTTAGCTAGACCCACTGAGCAAATTTATTTGCTACAGCTAGGCTAAATAATAATAAATTTAAATAATAATACAAAATAATGACTTTGCGTAAGTAGCTTAAATAAGCCTTGCCTTTGGTACTTTTTCCCAGAATAGAGGCAAGGGAGAGGCCTTTTGAGGGTGGTTGAAAATCAGTTAGACTACTGTGCAGAGGAAATGAGAGAAGTGAATGTCACAGTTGTGAGTGACTTTATGGGCAAAAGTCCTCCTTTGACACGCATTCTGCTTATAGCCGCCTATCCAAGTCATAGTCAAGCTTGCATGGATGTTAGCACGTTCATGAAAAATTATCTTTCATATGGCACTATTTATTCAATTTAAATCTGACAAATTTATGCAGAAGATTAATTAATTTAATGTCATACTTTAATTCGGTAGTAATGATACAGTTGCCTATTAAAATGTTTCCCAATGAATTATCTACACTGTCTACATTATCTACATTAATCTACACTGTCATATTTGTAACCAAGTGCTGAAAATAAACTTGTTACTTGCTGTAACTTGTTAAGAAAATAGAAAATATACTCACAAATGTTTATGACTTTTTTTTGTACCTCTGAGGATCAGTTCCAGTTCTGCATGTGAAGCTTTCACTTTTACTAATGGCAGAATTTTCTATGTTTGTAGTGTTTGTGTAAGTGTATGTGATGATACTCAGGAACTTTGAGGTTTCTTTGGTATTTCACTATGACAGTAAAAAAAAAACATGAAGAGGAAGTTGGTGTAGAGATAGATAGATAGATAGATAGATAGATAGATAGATAGATAGATAGATAGACAGATAGATAGATAGATAGATAGATAGATAGATAGTCCCTTTTTGTTCTATGATTGGATACCTAAAGCAGGTGAGAAAATCGGCCAGGGTCACCATGCTGCTTCGCAGAGTGAAAAGAAATTGAGCGCGTAAAGGAGTGTACTCCCAGGATAGTTAGGGGGTGTCATAGTCTAGTCTTGTTTTGTTTGCCTGTCTTTACTTTACTTGTTCTTTGTCATGTGTTTCTGTGTCACTTCCTGTTGTTTGCTTGGTCCTCCATGTGCTCCTTTGTTTATTCCTGCCAGAGCCCGTTTAGGGAGAGCCCTCCCTATTAACGCCATTCAACCGCCTTCAACCTGCAATTCCATTGGCAATTCCGCTAGCGACGGTCGCGAGCAAGTCCTGAAACAATGGGGGCCTATGGGACTAAATGCTAAAATGTTTTTTTTTTTCTACACATTTGTATCCAAAATATCACAGATTTGAGTTCATTTTTAGCAACGTGGACATCAATTTTCATATCAAAAATGAAAGGTATGAACACCTACATCCATCATGTTTCTCATACTGAGAGCAGTTTTTACCTCAAACCAGGGGGTCAAGAGCTCGCAGATTAGCAGAGGCACGTTAGCATCGCCATATTTAAGTATGGGGGCACAATGTAGCCTACCTACGAACCATGGCAGCGCATGCACGAGAGTCATGCTGGGCACGAGCACTCATGCACTTACAAGTTGGTGGGCGGTTACATGCAAAATGTTACTTCTCTGGGGAGAGTAAAAGCAATATTCTCTGGTTACTCTTTGCTTATTTCTTGAGGAGCTTGTGAAAAAAACGTGTACTGTCATGAATGCTATAACACTTCAGGCACGTTCTCGACAAAACCTTCTTCTTCGTTTTGTATGGCAAACAAACTAGGTGCATTATCACCACCGTCTGGACTGAAGGATTTACTGTTTTTATAGTGAGTTTCAACGTGAGTCCATGCGTCATTTCCAGCTTGAGAACTTCGCGCATGGGCAGAAAGGGCAAGGCCGTGGTGCGTTAGCTCCAGTGTTCACAATGGCATTGACTGTCAATTCGCTTTATTTACTAGCCCAGCCTCGGCCATTCAGTTCTATGGAGGTATGTCGGTTGTCTCCAGTTTATATATAACCTCCTTGCCTCAAACTCACTAGCATTATGTTACTATACTCAAGTTAATGGCCATAGACCACCATTCATTTTGGATTTGCTCGCGCGCGTTTGCCCTCTCGTTGCAGTACTACCGGAAGTATTTTGAGAGTGAACATTCTCCCCTTATTAAAATTTCTCTGTCCCTGCCTTGTGTTCCTAGCTCCGCCCCTCACCTGTACCTACAGTAGTCTCGTTACCTTTTTTTCAGTCTCGTTATTCCCTGCCTTGGTTCGTTTTTTGCTTATTTTTGCCGAATTAGCCAATAAACGCTGGGTTGCGTTGTCAATGGCCCTCTATGGAGCTGGACAGCAGTGCGTCAATGGGATTCCTATGGTGAAACTTACGTGAGTTTAGAGACCCGAAATTACATTTCTGAACAACGAAATCGATACAGTTTGAAACGGTGTTGATATTAATAGACAATACAAGTGACTGACACACATTTAGCATGTTCTATTAATAGTTTATGCACGATCTTTTTGGAGAAATTTTAGGAGAAGCTGAGGTTCCCTTGCTGTCTTATGATAGCCGCCTCTGGTTCTCTGTTATTCCAAGTGAAGTAAAGTATTAGTAGAGCAGATAAGTGGAAAAATACTTCAGTTTGTGAAACAAGCATGAAATTTGGCACAAATGCTCACTGTGACACACTCTTTTGAAAAGTCTGAGTGTCCACGCAAAATGTCAATATGGCCGCCATTTTTTCACCATTTTTCATTGTTCAATATAAAACAATAGGCCTACATCTCAATGGGGCTATTGTTTTCCTTTAGTCCAATCAAAATAAAACTTTACACAGTGAAAGTATCCATGAAAAATAGCATTTTTTGTATTGCAAGTTTTTCTGAAAATTAATTGTAGTATGCAAATGAGCTATACTGTACCCATATTACTAATACAAATTGTTGTATTCATGGGTAGTGAAAAGATGAAGAGGGTGGGACATGTCTCAATTTATATTATATGACACCCTGTGGGAGTATGCTTTTGGAAAAGGTTTACTTTAAAGGGTAGATTTGTTTCTTCTTAGTGTCTCAGGCTCAAATGCATTGGCTATACGCCAAAGTCACCAGTACCAAATGATCTATAAATGGACATCAAAGGGAGGAGGGGGTGGAAGCTGTCTTCATTTATATTTTCTGTGATCCTGAGACCTGCTGTTTTCAAAACAAATATCACTTATCAAGGTTAATTACTTTTTCCTACATTCCATAGGCACTTTTGTATGAGAAATGCACCCAAACTCTCATTTCCCCCCAATATAGGCATAAGCTGTAAATGGAAGGAGAGGGGTAGGATTTGAAATCAAAAAGTTGGGTGAAATCCTGAGGGTATAAGCTCTCAGAAAATATATGGTTTATGGGGTCTTTCATGTTCCCCCTAAGTGCTATAAGTCTAAATGTCACCCAAAACAGCCGAATTTGCAAAAAACTAATTTCTTGATTATGGGTTTTATTGTAATAAGGAGGGTGGGACATGCCTAACTGCCACACCTTGCCATGTTATGTCACATACTGAGGGTGTAAGCTTTCAGAAAATATATGGGATGTATGGTGAAATTAGTTTCCCCCTCATGTTTCAGAGACCAAATGTAGATGTGCATATTTTCCTTAAAATTCCACAACCAAGCCCATTGATTTCAATGGGAAATCAACTTCATTTCCATATATTTGCTTTGAAATTTTGCGTGGACACTCGGAATTTTTTTTAAAGGAGTCTCTGGAGAAGCTATGTACAAAATTTCATAATTGTTTCCCTAACTGAAGTGTTGTAGTGGAAAAATGCACTTATCTGCTGTACTATATTGTTTATTTTAAGTTTCGTCGTGCAATTGGGTCCTCAATATAGAACTCCTGGCAGGTGTCTTTTTACATTTTTTTTTCTTCACCATAATTAAACCTGACAACATTTACATTATATCTGCAGCACTGATGATCTCCAAATATTCTTTATTGTCATTACACAAGAGGGAGAATATGATTTGCTATGTATGCAGTATCTACCACAAGTATATTTACTAACTCTTATTTTTCTCAAAAATGTGGATTGTCATGGAAGTCAGTCCACTTATTCATTTCTTGTTTTCTTCGAGATCTAGGCCTATTACATGTTGTCCATAAAGATACCTCCCGCAGCTTGTTTTTCTGGCTTCCTTCCTCTGAAACAGATAAGCATTCATCTGCAGTTACAAGCCATAGTCATGTGAAAGCATTTAATTCATGTTGTAAATGTGAAAACTGAACTGTTCCATAAGTTGGAATCCCAACATTTGTGGAGCTACAAATTATTCTGTCAAGATGAAATGCTCACCCTGGAACTTTTTCTCTGGAACCATTGTCTCTTGTACTAAACACATCCTACGAGATTTCTGAACTAGGCCTGGCCCTATACTCATAAACTATAGGCCTAGGCCTAAGCACTCAGCAAGACAGTCTTCATTTGATCTTTGTTATCCTCTCTCAAAACTTATAAGCTATCCTATTCAGTCAGGCAACATACATACATAATCACCCTTTCTGACATGTGCCCCTAGGCCATAGGTTCTTTAAGTGCGGCCCGTAGAAACATTTCTGGTGGCCAACGGTAACATCTGATAACATCTGTAAAACTGTTAAAACTGTACTGTTTTGAGAGAATGAATATCTGTTTAGTGATGTTTGGAATCATTTATTCATTGCAATAAATCTTAACTGTAGCCTAGATGCAACATGGTGATTAAAATGATTACAAATGGGATTTCCTTTCTTCCCTTCCTGACTTGTCGTCTAGTAGTGAAACTCATGTTACTATCATTCCCGGTAAAATGCGTAAGATCATGCCGAAGCAGGTTAATTATTTACTTTTTGCAGGTCTACATCCAGCATGTTTATAATTTGATGTGAAATAAGCCATAAAATGCAACTCCTCACTCATAGTAAATAAAAAAGAGCATAACATTTACAGGGTTGCCCAACTGTTTATTTCCGTGTTAATATTTTACTGCATTCATTTGTACCAATTTATATGAACAACTGTTGATTTCAATTTCCTTTCCTCTCAAGGATATCTGAATGTAGCCCTGCTATCAACCTTAGATGACAGTGCCCTCCACTTGCAAGTGTGTCACTTCAAAAAGAAGTTCACTTGCTAATGAAGTGGAAGTGAATTAGGGACTTGTTTTGGAAAGGGCATATCATATGTATTTTGGCCACCTAGGATACTAAATAAAAGGTGCGACAACACCTCTTAAAGTTGCAAGTTGCAAATAAACGGTAGAGTGGTGAAAGTTTTGTTTTTCACAAAAATAGTTCATTCAACAACAATGATTTCTAAACTGTTTTATGCCTTCAAAGATGCTGCATGTCTCTTTAATAGAAACAGTTATTACCATTCCCAGTCATATTAGTGAACTTTCCATATCATCAACACAAATCAACCATTCACCATTAAAACCAACAAGAAAGAAATCACAGTATTTTGAGACAGAACATACAGTACATCATAACTAAGTCAATATATTTTAAAATAAAAAAAGACAACAACGTGTGATTGGGTGTCAAACAGGCCAACAGTTTACAAAACATCTGCAAAGTCAAAATTAGATTTTGGGCTAAAAAAATGATTTTTGTGCTTACCTTCCAAACTTCTTTTTCCTTCTGACAGTCAACAAAGTCTCCAGGGCAAGAAATACAGTCGATTTGTGGCTAGAGTGATAAAAATGGTATTAAATAGTCTCCTTGTGGACACTTTGAATGCACATCTAAAAGTACATATTGTAAGTAAAGGTGACCCAAATGCTTTCGGCCACGGCTTGTTTCTCGTTTGCAAATTAATTGCAATGAAACTACTCATCTACTACTAAATTTTGAAAATAAGAGTGATATCAAACTGAGGAAATGACAGATGAGACACTTTTATTATACCCACCTTACACTGGGGTCCATTGTTTTCGCACCTTGTTGGTACCAGAAGTACTCTCAAAATACTTTTCTCAAACTGTGCCACCAAAAATAAAACAAATCACATGGTTGAAGAAAATTTCCAGAAACAAGACAGTTTTAAGATCTGATGTCACACAGCGTAGAGAGGTGAGAAAAATAGGACAGTAACATACCTCAGGTAGCGTTTTTGAAAATTTGAATTGTTTTCCAGATGCTTTGAATTGTTCATTAGCAACTCTGATAAGCCGATTAAGTTCATTGTCATCTATGCCTTGAGAGTCAACAATGACCATCAGGACTGCTGCTGCATAAAACAGAGTTGCAATTCTATTCATCTTTATGGACACATTCACTGAATGTATGTTGCTGCAGATGGGATTGAGCCGAACACTCAAAACTTGCATAAAGGTTACTTGTGCAATATTGGTGTTGTGCAACATTGGTTAATGAACTGTCTACTGTAAAAACATTTGGTTCTGATAGGTTAAGAGATGATGAAGAGAAATGTGTGCTTCATGGAAATGTAACACAGGTTACAAAATTGTGTCCATTGTATTTTACTGATTTTACTTACTAAACTTGTACTTTAAGGTTACAGCTCAACTGTCTGTTAATTGCTCTGGAACAGACACAGCACAACCTAAATGCAAAACTGTGGGAACGTCATGGAAAGGGCAAAAAGCAGATCATGATACACTATAAAGTCTCAATATTCAAAATGTGCTGGTGAGTGTTGTGTGACAACTTACAGCCATTCTCTAAACCCTGCACACACAAGGTCTAAGCCTACTCCAAGGGGACAGGGGGCTCCAAGTACTGTAGATGGAATTAAAGAGGAGCTATGCAAGACCGGCTTTTACTTTCGGTTTACGCTAGGTTTATGCTCACTTTTTCCCCCAAAAGGTTCTGAAAAGCATTGCTTACCAGTTAACAAAGTTGTTGTTTGCAATGCAATGGCCCATTCCCAACCAAGTTAGTATATATGCGTTTGGGGAAAAGACCAAAGGACCAGCCCTTTGTTTTTTTCGGTTTGTGTTTGCATTTTTACCGATAGAACTCCCCTACAGCTCCCAAAGACTGTGCTCAAAGACGTAACTCATCTCTTGCAAACTTACAAAACACTTCTAACAGTTATATATGAAGGAGACATACATGTATATCCTGCAAGTTAAATAGATTATTGTGGCATTTTGCCCCAGATTTTAGCATTTATGTTTGTTTAGCACAGTTGAAAAAATAGAAATCGCATAGGATCACGGGATGCAACGGGTAGGTTTCGATGTAAGTGGTTGAAGTAAGATGAAAGACAAGTGGTTCGTCGAATTATATGCAAGATTCTTTGATGACGTCCAGACTTCTGAAACAAATCTCTTCCGGAGGAAATTCAGATGGTGTCGCCTTGCTACGACCTTCCCGATGTGTTGCTACCTTGTTGTGGTGGGGGGGGCTTGTGTTTCTCCATGACCCTGAGGGCTATACCGGCGGGGGCTAGACCCCTGGCAGGTGCAACCAAGCCGGGCAGGGCTCAGGGTAGAGGACAGACGAAGAGCAGCATCTGGTCCTCCAGGTTGGGGGTTGGGCGTGGGGTTAACATCCCCACCCTGGAAAAACACTAATTTTTACAGATTCGCAAACAAGAAACTCAAAAGTCATTAAAGTTCTGGGAGAAGATGGACCCACAACTGGAGAACGAATGATGCTTAGTATTGAAAGCCTTAGGGAAGCTACTAGGCGGACAACCATCATCTCTACAAGGACCACAACTAACATCGGAACATGGAACGTCAGAACCATGTTTGAAACTGGCAAAACAGCTCAAGTGGCGGCTGAGATGAGACACTACAACCTAGATCTCTCAAGCTGAAATGAAACTGGACAGGATAATCCAGTCAGCGCCAGAGGTACAATATTACTGCCCTGAAGGAAACAGACAGGCTAGAACAATTTAAAACTACACTCTCAAAGAAGGGTTTTCAAGATGGCGGCTTGAGGGAAGTTGTGTTTCGCGGAGCTGGTGCGCCATTTCATTTATAATTTCATAGATATACCTAAAATCACAGTTCGACGTGAGCTATTGATACTCTTTAGTGTATAATGAGTATAAGTACATATTTTCTGAGACAATCTGATAATATGCCGTCAAGAAAACAAGCCGCGAAGAACGTCGAGGAACTTAGCTCACAAGTTGAGGACAACTCAGAGGATGCTAGCGCTAACACGTTAGAGCCAGCACTTCGAGAAGTGGTATCTGAGATCACAGCTAATGTCTCCAAGATTATTGATGATAAGCTAAGCCCTCTAGCACACCTGCTTCAAAGTCATCGCGAGGAGCTAGACAACCACGAGAAGCGTATTACAGAAGCAGAGGGACGGATAACTGCTCTGGAGGATTCTACCGACCCAGTGGGAAGCAAAGTGAGTGCATTGGAGAAACAGGTGCTTGACTTGACCGAACACATAGATGACTTGGAGAACAGGGGCCGGAGGAAGAACATTCGTATAATTGGACTTCCAGAGGGCGCTGAGGGTGATAATCCAGTACGTTTCTTTGAAAAATGGCTGCCAGAAATGCTTAATATGGAAACTAAAACAGGCCGAATCAAACTGGAGCGAGCACATCGTTCATTAGCACCTGCACCATCCCCTAACCAAAGACCACGACCGATCCTGGTGAGATTTCACAACTATCAGGACAAACAACGAGTGATTAATGCATCGTGGAACATGGGGAGGGCGAATCAGTCTTTAAAACATGGCAACTCTACGGTGATGATTTTCCAAGATTTTTCGGCTGCCATTGTTCGTAAGCGCAAGCGTTTCGATGGAGTGAAGAAGCGTTTGAAGCTCATGGGAGCCACATACACGCAAGTCTACCCTGCCTCGCTCAAAGTCACTTTCCGCGGAGCAACACATACATTCCAAGACCCGACTGCTGTCGAGCAATTCATTGACTCCCTGGAAGTGAGACCCGCATCTCCGGATGACAGCTAAGTTTGAAGTCCCGTGTCCCTCCCTCTCTCCCCCTCTCTCTCTCTCCTTCTCTCTCTTTTCACTCTCTCTTTACGGGACACTTCTCCTTCTTTTGAGCTAAACAGTGCGTTCTCAGAACATTGAGTTTATTGAACTGTGATGCAGGTAACGTTATGGCGACTTGTCTGCACACTAGGTGGTTCTGTTCTGTCGCCAGAGAACTCGTTCACTTGATCTCCTTGGATAGAGTGACAGTGTGTTTGGCATCTTAATGTCAATCTACAAATGTTATTGTTCTTTGTATGTTACTTTTTTATTTTTTACTCGGCTCATCTTACACTTTCGAAATGTTTTAATATCGACAGCATGTAAATTCTGGACAGGTATATATAATAATTATTATTATTTTATTTTTTTTGTGACTTAATATGGCCTTGTCTATGCTAAAACTGTGCTCCTGGAATGTAAACGGTGTCCACACGCCAGTTAAGAGGCGAAAGGTTTTGGGTCATTCCATGTCAAATCACCCGATGGGTTAAACCCCACCCCCCAGAAATTGATGAAATTTGGTGTGTAGGATCATCACACCTGAACATTTAATTTCTGAAAATTTTAGCTCAATCGGACCAACGGTTCCTAAGAGACACCAGGTCCAATTTTCAGATTTTTGCCAAAAATGGGCTGACCAAACCTCATTGACATTACCGTAATTTGCTTATTTCTGGGTCAAATTCGATAATCTTGGTGTTGTTTGAAAGCTAAGACCCCCAGGAATCTGATTATATGATTGCTTTCTATGATTAGACCCATTTTGACTAAATGACCCTTTGACCTTTACTTTGGACCTGAATTTGACCTTGTGGATCATGTGACCTTCAAGCGACCCCTGGTCTAAAAGTTACATCAGCATGTTTTGTAGACAATATAAAAAAATCAGAGGTATAATATTTTTCGTTTGTCAGCAATTTTAAAACAAAGTTTGGTTGAATGTGACAAAGGAATATTCCATGCTATCTGGCTACATTACATTCCAGTGTCTATGCTAAGCTAAACCTAAAATAAAGCTAAGTTTGGGGTTGGCAGACTAGGCAAATGCATGCACTTAAACAAAATTTGGTTGAACGTGATAAAATGGTCTTTAAAGGAATATTCCACCTTTTTTTTAATCAAAATTGGTTATTCACTCTCTTACCTAGAGTTGCATATGTGGGTAAAAGCACTTTGGTTTCAGTGCATGCATTTTCCTAGTCTGCCAACCCCAAACCCCAAACTAGCTTAGCATAGACACTGGAATGTAATGTAGCCAGATAGCATGGAATATTCCTTTAAAGACCATTTTATCACGTTCAACCAAACTTCGTTTTAAAATTGCTGACAAACGAAAGATATTATACCTCTGTTTTTTATATATTGTCTACAAAACATGTTCAGCTAACTTTTAGACCAGGGGTCGCTTGAAGGTCACATGATCCACAAGGTCAAATTCAGGTCCAAAATAAAGGTCAAAGGGTCATTTAGTCAAAATGGGTCTAATCATAAAAAGTAATCATATAATCAGATTCCTGGGGGTCTTAGCTTTCAAACGACACCAAGATTATTGAATTTGACCCAGAAATAAACAAATTAGGGTAATGTCAATGTGGGCTGGTCAGCCCATTTGTGGCGAAAATCTGAAAATTTGACCTGGCGTATCTCAGAAACCGTTGGTCCGATTGAGCTCAAATTTTCAGACATTAAATGTTCAGGTGTGATGATCGGTTACACCAAATTTCACCAGTTTCTGAGAGGGTCAGGTTTAAAATTCACAAAATTTTGGGTGATTTGACATGGAATGACCCTTTGTCTCATCTTAAGAGGGAGGGAGTTCATATTGCCTTGCTTCAGGAGACCCACCTGGATGACGTAGAACACTTAAAATTGCAACAAGGGGGATTTGATATGGCTTTCTTTTCCTCATTTACATCTAGAAGCAGGGGGGTTGCTATTTTGTTTAAGAAAAATGTACAATTTAAGATCTTACAGTGCATTAAGGATAAGGGAGGTCGGTACATAATTATTAAAGGTGAATTGTGTGGAGAAATGATTGCCATCATGAATGTGTATTACCCCCCCGGCCACCCTGGTGATTTTTTGGCTGCCGCATTCTCTAAATTGACTGACCTCAATGTTAGAAACACATTCATTGGAGGAGACTTTAACTGCCATTTAAATCCTTATATGGACAAGTTTCCTGTTGGCAAGGCACTCACCTCTCAGTCTAGATTTGTTAATGCCCTCTGTGAAGACTTGGATTTTGTTGATGTATGGAGAGCTCAACACCCGACAGAAAAAGAATATACTTTCTTCTCAAAAGTCCATAATTGCCATACACGTATAGATTATTTTTTCTCACCCAAAGTTTTACTACAGTCAATCACTAATAGTTCCATTGGTAGCGTGGTTGTGTCTGATCATGCCCCAGTTTATGTTCAATTTTGTATCAGGGACCCAGTCCCACAAACTAGGTATTGGAGGTTTAGCCCTCTCATTCTTGCAGATCACAAATTTATTTCTTACTTTAAAGAAGAGTTTCAGTCTTTTCTATCTATTAACTCAGCCTCTACAGAAGACCCATCGTTACTTTGGGAAACTTCAAAAGCTTTTTCAAGAGGCCTGGTTATTTCATATATGTCTAGTAAGAGGCGGAGACAAGCTGAACAAAGAGAAATTCTAGAATCTAAACTCAAATTGGCTGAAAATCAATACATTGCAACTCCTTCCCCAGCAAAAATGAAAGAAATATCTGCCCTGCGCTCTGCTTTAGATTCTTTATTAACTCAACATGCAGAAGGAAAAATTAGGTTTGCTAAACAAAGGCTGTATGAACATGGTGATAAAGTCGGAAAGTACCTTGCCTACTTAACAAAAAAGAAGTCTGATTCAAAAGTTATTTCTTCAATCACGAACATAAATGGTGAGCAATCATTTGATAATTCAGTTATTAATGACACATTTAAAAAGTTTTATGAAAAATTATATAGTTCAGAACTACAGGTAGATACATCAGAATTAATGAATACATTTTTTTCCTCTCTTAATCTCCCCTCATTATCAGATGAACAGAGAAGTGCCCTTAATGCTCCTATATCTAGACAGGAGGTGCTAAATGCTATTAGTGGGCTACAGTCTGGGAAGGCGCCTGGGCCTGATGGTCTAAGCAGTGAATTTTATAAAGAGTTTCAGGAGATTTTGGTTGACCCCCTACTTAACATGTTAAACGACTCATTTGAAAGGGGTGTCCTGCCTGTGTCTTTGAGAGAGGCCAATATTTCATTGATTCTAAAAAAAGAAAAGACCCAGAGGACTGTGCCTCCTATAGGCCTATCTCTCTTCTAAACGTAGACCTGAAAATACTCTCAAAGTTATTGGCTGGTCGGCTAGAAACTTTACTCCCTGTGCTTATTGATAGGGACCAGACTGGTTTCATTAAAGGCCGTAACTCATGCAACAATATGCGTAGATTGTTGAACACAATACAATTTTTCCATCAGCACTCAACAAACGGTCTAGTTATTTCGTTAGATGCCGAAAAGGCATTTGATCGTGTCGAGTGGCCTTACCTTTTCCATACATTGACAAAATTTGGACTTGGGCAACAGTTCATTAGTTGGGTTAAATTGCTGTATAGTAGCCCTCTTAGTTCAGTACTTACTAATGGGCTCAGATCTTCGAATTTTTCCATTAAGAGAGGCACTAGACAGGGTTGCCCCCTTTCCCCTCTTTTGTTTGCTTTAGCAATAGAGCCACTAGCTGAGGCAGTTAGGACAAATCCTAACATACATGGTTTAGTAACTCCACATAGACAACACAAGATAACACTGTATGCCGATGATGTCCTGATTTTCATGACTAAGCCTGACATATCTACCACAAACCTCATTAACACTATTAGTAGGTTCAGTGAATTCTCAGGTTATAAAATAAACTTTGGTAAATCTGAGGCTATGCCCCTAGGTAATTTAAAGGACCAGCCTAGAACCTCCTGTCCCTTCCCATTCAGGTGGTCTCCGTCAGGATTTGTTTACCTAGGAATACATATCACACCTGAATTCAAGAATATGTATAAAACAAATTTTGTTCCCCTGCTTGAGCGCATTAAATTGGATCTGGAGAGATGGAATACCCTTCCTATTTCCTGGCTAGGCCGTGTAGCTCTTTTAAAGATGAATATCCTCCCCAGGTTGCTTTACCCAATTCAGATGGTTCCAGTCATTTTTCCACACAAAACCATAAAAAGTTTGAACAGTTGGATCAGCTCCTTTATATGGGCAAGGAAGAAACCCCGCATTAAGTTAGCAACACTTTGTCTCCCTTCCATGGAGGGTGGTCTTGACCTCCCCGATATACGTAAATACCAACTGAGTGCACACCTCCGCTTCATGACAGACTGGGTCCACAAAGACCCCACATCTTTGTGGTTAGACATAGAAGGCTCCATGTCCAAGCTACCGCTAGTTAATTTATTGTTCATAAGGAAGCGGAAATCTTTAATAAACATATGCCAAAATCCTATTACAATTTGTACTGTTAAGGCTTGGCATATTGTAAGAAAATTAGAGGGTAAAAGTAAATTTACATCCTTGTTTACACCGATATGTGATAACTCTGACTTTTTACCAGGGACATCAGATCCTGCTTTTCAGTTATGGGCCAGTAAAGGGCTTTCCAGGTTATGTGATCTGATGGATAGATCTACTTTGATGTCCTTCAGTCAGTTGTCTGAGAAATATGATCTACATAAAAGGGAGTTTTTTCGTTACCTACAATTGAGAGACTTTATTAAAAAGGATACCACAATTCTCACTGACCAGAGTACGTCATGTATAGAACGGCATCTTTTCTCATTAAGACTAGGTCATTCCATAGGCTTCTTCTATGGACTGCTGAAAGAGTATAGTACAGCAGGTGGGTCATTCCATGTCAAATCACCCGATGGGTTAAACCCCACCCCCTCAGAAATTGATGAGATTTGGTGTGTAGGATCATCACACCTGAACATTTAATTTCTGAAAATTTTAGCTCAATCGAACCAACGGTTCCTAAGAGACACCAGGTCCAATTTTCAGATTTTTGCCAAAAATGGGCTGACCAACCCACATTGACATTACCCTAATTTGCTTATTTCTGGGTCAAATTCGATAATCTTGGTGTCATCTGAAAGGTAAGACCCCCAGGAATCTGATTATATGATTACTTTCTATGATTAGACCCATTTTGACTAAATGACCCTTTGACCTTTACTTTGGACCTGAATTTGACCTTGTGGATCATGTGACCTTCAAGCGACCCCTGGTCTAAAAGTTACCTCAGCATGTTTTGTAGACAATATAAAAAAATCAGAGGTATAATATTTTTCGTTTGTCAGCAATTTTAAAACAAAGTTTGGTTGAATGTGACAAAGGAATATTCCATGCTATCTGGCTACATTACATTTCAGTGTCTATGCTAAGCTAAACCTAAAATAAAGCTAAGTTTGGGGTTGGCAGACTAGGAAAATGCATCCACTTAAACAAAATTTGGTTCAACGTGATAAAATGGTCTTTAAAGGAATATTCCACCTTTTTTTTAATCAAAATTGGTTATTCACTCTCTTATCTAGAGTTGCATATGTGGGTAAAAGCACTTTGGTTTCAGTGCATGCATTTTCCTAGTCTGCCAACCCCAAACCCCAAACTAGCTTAGCATAGACACTGGAATGTAATGTAGCCAGATAGCATGGAATATTCCTTTAAAGATCATTTTATCACGTTCAACCAAACTTTGTTTTAAGATTGCTGACAAACGAAAGATATTATACCTCTGATTTTTTGATATTGTCTACAAAACATGTTGACCTAACTTTTAGACCAGGGGTCGCTTGAAGGTCACATGATCCACAAGGTCAAATTCAGGTCCAAAGTAAAGGTCAAAAGGTCATTTAGTCAAAATGGGTCTAATCATAAAAAGTAATCATATAATCAGATTCCTGGGGGTCTTAGCTTTCAAACGACACCAAGATTATTGAATTTGACCCAGAAATAAGCAAATTAGGATAATGTCAATGTGAGCTGGTCAGGCCATTTGTGGCGAAAATCTGAAAATTTGACCTGGCATATCTCAGAAACTACTGGTCCAATTGAGCTCAAATTTTCAGATATTAAATGTTCAGGTGTGATGATCGGTTACACCAAATTTCACCAGTTTCTGAGAGGGTCAGGTTTAAAATTCACAAAATTTTGGGTGATTTGACATGGAATGACCCAGGTACATTACATTTGAAGCAAACCTGGGAACGGGAACTGAATCAGGAGATTTCTGATGATGAATGGGATGAGGTATGGGGAAATGTTAGAACCCTGAATGTCTGTAATAGAGTCAAAGCAATCCAACTGAAAATTCTGCATAGGGTACACATATCTCCATCCCAGCGACATAAATTTAATGTTAATATTTCTCCTTTATGCTCTAAATGCAAAGTAGAAGTAGGCAGTCTAACTCATTGTTTATGGTCCTGCAGCAAAATACAACAGTTCTGGCACATGGTTGGACGGGAGATTAATAGAATATTATCAAAGGATTTGTTATGTGAGCCATTATACATGTTGCTTGGGATATCAAACTGCTTCATTTTTGATAAATATGAGAAGAAGTTGTACAACATGTTGACATTTTGTGCCAGAAAATGTATCCTCTTAAACTGGATAAAAGATAAAGCTCCCACAAAAACACAATGGCATAATGTCATAATAGAATACATATCCCTTGATTACTTGACATGTATGCTGCACAACAAAGATGATACTTTTCATAGAACATGGGAGCCCTTTATGGCGTACATCAGACTGAATGTCCGCCATATTTGCAAGAGGATTCACATAGGGCTGGAATATACAGTGTTTAACTACCTGTCATTTATTCATATCACTGTATAGTTTCTAGATCATCTGTCGATGTACAATGTGTGAAATTTATTTATTCATTTGTATGTGTGTGTATGAGCCGAGTTGTAGTGTAGTTTTGTGTGTGTGTGTTATTGTGTGTTGTTCAAGAAAATGAATAAATATATTTATAAAAAAAAAAAAAAAAAAAAAACTACACTCTCAAAAAAGGCCCAGATCTTACATCAACAGACTGAGGAAAAGACTATGGATGAAAAGTGGCAGAGCATCAAGGAGGCAATAACATCAAAATGCCAAGAAGTGCTGGGTTACAAGAAGCAGGGACATAAAGAATGGATTTCAGCGGAGACATTAATAAACATACAGGAGAGGAAAAGGAAGAAGGCAGATATGAACAACAGCCGCACACGTGCTGAAAAGTCAAGACCAAAGAAGAATATACAAAAACAAACAGAATAGTTAAGAGGGGTCTAAGAGCAGACAAGAGAAGATACATGGAAACACTGGCATCAGAGGCAGAAAGAGCAGCCCAAAAAGGGAACTTGAGGGAGCTGTATGCCAACATCAAAAAACTCTCAGGCAAATACAACCAACTAGAAAGACCAGTGAAAGACAGAGATGGGAAAAGTATTCCAGGACTAAAACAACAAAAGCGCAGATGGGCAGAGCATTTTGAAGATTTTTTGAATAGGCCTTCTCCAGCAAACCCAATAAATATCCAGCCAGCCAGCTGTGACCTCCCAATTGCTTGTGACGTTCCATCAAAGGAACTGAGAAGTGGGAAGTCCTCAGGACCTGATGGTATTCCGGCAGAAGTTCTGAAGGCAGACAAAGTCACCATTGTGGATGATATATCCCCTTTTCCAAAACATCTGGGAGGAGAAAGATATTCCATCAGAATGGAAGGAGGGTCATCTGATCAAGCTCCCAAAGAAGGGGGACCTTAGCTCCTGCTCCAACTACAGAGGGATAACATTGCTCTCAACCCCAGCCAAGATCTTCAATAGAGTCCTCCTAAATAGGATGAAAGACATGGTCGACCCACATCTCCGAGAGGAACAAGCAGGATTCAGGAAGAGTAGATCCTGCACAGACCATAACAACATTAAGGACTATCCTGGAGCAATCCTTGGAGTGGAACTCACCTCTGTATATAAATTTTATTGACTATGAGAAGGCCTTTGACAGTGTAGATAGACAGACCATCTGGAAATTACTGAGACACTATGGGGTGCCAGAAAAGATAACAAACATCATCAGGAACTCATATGAGGAAATGACTTGCAGAGTGGTACATGGCCAACAGCTCACAGAAGCCTTCCACGTACGAACAGGAGTAAGACAAGGATGCCTTCGATCACCCTTTCTTTTCCTGTTGAAGACATCAACTGCCCAAAAGAGGAATGGCATCCAATGGACACCTTGGTCGCAACTGGAGGACCTTGACTTCGCTGACGATCTGGCACTTCTTTCTCACACCCATCAACAAATGCAGGAGAAAACCACAACCATAGCAACTCACTCAGCACATCTTGGCCTCATTATACACAAAGGGAAGAGCAAGATCCTCAAAATAAACAATAACAATTCAACCCCTATCAGGCTAGAAGGAGAACCACTAGAGGAAGTGGAAAGTTTCACCTATCTTGGAAGTGTAGTGAGCAAATGGGTGGAACCGATGCTGATGTAAAGGTACGGATTCGAAAGGCAAGGGCAGCTTTCCACCAGCTAAGGAACGTCTGGGGATCGTCTGAACTGCCACACAAAATCAAGATTAGGATTTTTAACTCTATGGTAAAGCCTATTCTTCTGTATGGCGCAGAGACCTGGAGGACAACGGCCATCACCATGAATAAAATCCAGACCTTCATCAATACCTGCCTCAGGTGGAGAGTATAACAGTATATTGGTCAAATACCATCAACAATCTGGACCTGTGGCACCAAACAGGACAACAGCCTGTAGAAACGAAAATTGAAAAAGAAAAAAAGAAAATTGAAGACAAGGTTTGCAGAACACAAGTGCAATTAGAACAGCCAACCCTAGATACCCAATGGCTATGCACTACAAAGATGCAGGCCACGGGAACTGTGAAACACTAAAAATTTCAGGCATAGATCATTTTGGATTTACACCTTAAAAGCAACTACACACCCTGGGTTAAACCTAGAATTGGATTTCTCCCCTTTTCTATGTAACCGGGTGACTTAAATGCGTGCAGGGAGGGGGCTTACCTATACTCCGTCCCTGTAGAGGGAGTTCATTCATTCAGGCCGGTGTCAGCCCGCGAGGGACTGACACAGGTAAAAGAGAGGAAGATGGCGAGCAGCGTCCTTTCAGAGCAAAACGTAAGCTGAGCCACCCACACGTGAGCCGCCATTCAGTTGTTTGTTTCACTAATAATAGCTAAACTTTATCCTTTTTGGAGTCGTAAGAACATTCACGCATACAGCAAAACCTAGGCGTTGAAGTCTGACTGGTAAGCACTTTCAGTTGACCGCTACACATAGCATATAATTGCACAGTTCCTTAAGTTGTTTTTTCCCCTTCGTAGCTTCCGTGTAAGGGAATACTGGCGGCTGTGAAGCCCCCACCTCGCGCTGTCAGGGTTCGCGAGTGAGAACGGTACAACCGGAGCGATTGGGGACGTGAATGTGCAGTCATTCCGAGTTACATCGGTGAGCATGCACACTCATATTGCACACACGAAACACACACAACATACAGGACACAATAGCACTCCGTAAATATGTAAATAACAAAACACTTTGCATCTTTATTGCAGATGTTATTTATTAAGACAGGAAATGGGTATTTATAAGGATATTTATTGAGTCTGTGTGGCAATTATTAAAGGTTAAACCATGCCATTGTAAATGTGATGTTAATGGGTATTGTAAAAGCAAAAGATGGGAGAATTAACAGTGTGTAGAAATACTGTCTAAAAGTGATTGATTATTGTATATGCTTTTGTCTTTTAGCTTCTGCAAACAACGAATGGGCAGATAATTGCCGCTTTTCCCCTGTGTATTATTACATAGTTATACCTCCAACCACTTTATTTCTTTTCTTTTGTTTTGTTTTGTTTCTTTTAAAGTTGGGGAACCAGGATCACTTCTTGTAGGCTATAGGTCACTGGATAGGTTAGGCCTTTAGTGTAAGGTTGCTGTGTATGCCTTTCTTACTGTGTGAATCACTAGCTGCTGTGTATGCCTTTCTTATTGAGTGAGTCACTAGCTGCTGTATATGCCTTTCTTACTGTGTGAATCACTAGCTGCTGTGTATGCCTTTCTTATTGAGTGAGTCACTAGCTGCTGTATATGCCTTTCTTATTGAGTGAGTCACTAGCTGCTGTGTATGCCTTTCTTATTGAGGGTGCTACTAGTTTTGGTTATTGGTAACAAGCCTACTATACCGGTGTTCTATTGCAACATGTTGTGACTGGTCCGCAACTTTTTAATAGTGCCTATGTAAAATAAATATTTTTCTATTTTTGGTAAATTCAGCCTCAGTCCAATTCTTTGAAAGATCTCTGTGGCAGGGAGTCATTAGGAGTTTGCCATCTGGTTACATCTATAAAACTTTTTCTCCTTGTATTAGTCTGTGATTGTATGGCTGATGTTGATATAATGTTGGATTGTAGTTTATTTTCTCAATTTATGATGGCTCTCAGAAATTAATGTGTATGACTTAATGAATGTATTTGATAAAATTGATTGTAACTTATTGCTATTTATTGTCAATTTGGATTGTCATGTGTATCAGGTGTTTTGTGTCATGTGATCACTTCCCATGTGTCAACCATGATTGACTTTGTTAGAAAGAGTGGCAAACAAGCAGCCATCTTTCATTGTCCTGACGAAGGCCTTTGAGGCCGAAACACGTTGCCAATTTTTGTAGCTCAATAAAACTTTTTATACTGCATCCTGAGTGCCTCGGAACCGACTTCATTGAAATGTATAGTTTAGTCTGGCATCGAGAGAACTCAATCGTGGGCTGAACAAGGCTGTTATCTTTCAAACTACTTCTGGACGAAACAGGATAGCCTATGGTCAATCGCAGGAACGAACAAAATGTAAACACCAATTCAAAAGACCGTTGTGTTCGGCGAAGCCCGCCTTAAACACATAAAGCTTCGCAATTAGATGTCCCAACGGCGGCATCCAATCAAATTCCCTATGGCTTGCTAGACATACAGGCTGAGCAAATTTATTTAGGGTACGTCTAGATTTCTAGGCTAAGGTTTCCTGACATCAGGTCGCCCAAGCTCTATAAATCAGTCCCTCATTCTACACTTTCGTTTCATACAGAGGGTGTTAGCGAAATAATTGCTTGAAGGAGATGTTTAGAGATATTCCCTTCACTGATAGCCTGTAGACTAGTATTCCTGTGCTGCATTCCAAACACCTCCCTCTGTTCTGATTGAACAGGAAGAAATGCGTCCTGAGAATTCAAGCTCAATGGGACAAATCCCAGACAGAGCACTAAAGGGCAGAGGTGGAAAAAGTACAGAAAAATTGTAACTAAGTAAAAGTATCTTTACTTTGCTTAAATTCTACTCAAGTAAAAGTAAAAGTAACCAACAAAAAATCTACTCAAGTAAAAGTAAAAATTACTTCATTTAAAATTTACTTAAAGTACAAGTTACTTAGTGACTTTCAATTATTTGATATACCGGTATATTAAAAAAAATCATCATCAAAAGCAATGCTAGTGTAGTAGGACGATCAGGTGGATCGCACCGTAATTGCAATCTCGGGCCAATCGGTGAATCGGGAGCTTGCATATAAGGACTTGGAGACTTGGCCCAGGAAAAACGTCCCTGTTTCCTGGCCTCGTCTTGGCTCCCAACGCACCCGTTTCCGCCTGATCGCCGGTAAGACTTCCTTGTCGTTTGCTGCTCACCGTTACTAGGTTTGCTGTATTTCTTGCGCTTGGATAACGTTTGTTACTCTCTACAGCGTTTGTGGGTGAGCTACAATAAGTTGCTGCATATCCTAATCCACGTAGACACCGTTAAGTTTGCTGCTCGCTTGAATCTGCATTGGAATCTGCTCTGGTAGGTCCACGTTCAGTTTGTTTATGTTGGTAGCCTGTTCCGTGTCTATCGTAGCCTAATTATTGTAGCTTATTGTAACTTTCTGCAGTGTTTGTCAATTGCGACTGAACTATTGGGATTCAGCGTCGCAAGAAACCCGATACAGCTCCCTTGGTATGTAGCGCGATCATTCTAATGTTTTAGCTGGGCTGTTTTATTTATGTGTAGTAACGTGACATTGTATTATGTATTTTAGGAATCGTGGGCATACGCGGCGTTCATTGGGGTGCCTCCTGCTGTTTTGCTTGGCCCTGATCTTTCGTGTTCGACTTGATTGAACACTGTTCCTGTTAACGTTACCTCTGCTGTGCTGCGCTTGCGTAGCACTGTCCTGTCTGCGTGATTGGACTGTGTGGTTTTGTCTGTGTGACGCGTGGCTGTCCGTGAGAGTGTCTGTGTTTGTCTTTATTGTTGTCTGTTATTGCATGTCTGTTCTGTTTGCCCACCTAGCGTGGATAAGCTCTTTTGTGTGTCTTCCGTTGTTTTGCATACTGGTGGGAGGCTTTTTACCAACTACTGTGGATCACCAGTATAGCTTATTGTGTTTACTTTTCATAAGTTGATTTATTATTTCTTTGTTTGGGTTTTTGTATTAAGGCATTTGTTTATTTCGTTTGTTTTGTTGATCTTTTTGTGTCTTCTGTTTTGCATACTGGTGGGAGGCTTTTTACCAACTACTGTGGATCACCAGTATAGTTTACTTTTCATAAATTGATTTATTATTTCTTTATTTTTCTGTTTTGCGTGCGTGTGTGTGTGTGTGCGTGTGTGTGTGTGTGTGTGTGTGTGTGTGTCTATTAGTGTTCTGCCTTTAATGATATTGATCCTCTCTCTGTCCTCTTTCCAGGTGCTGAGGGCTGACTGTGGGGAGGCGGTCCTGTGCTAGAGGTGGTGGTTTCCCTTCCGGTGTGCTGTGGTCACGTGTGATTGCTTTTCCAAGTTGGACATCTTTGCTGTGGTTGTGTGCACGTGTGAGTGGGTGTGTATTCCTGGGACCTGTCCTAGGCTGAAGACTCGTCCTCCCTGCGGTAGGCCCCCAGCCCAGACTTTCCTTTTCCCTTCCCCTTCCTTTACCATTGAGGTGGTCCACACATTGTGTGTTTGTGTGTTGAGTGTCGTTCAACATATATAGTTTTATATCTTTTTTTTCAATAAATGAATTTCATGGAAACACGCTTCCTGTCTTGAGAGTCAAACGAATCTGTGTGCTTTCAACAACCTAGGGGTATTAAGTTACACCTCCAAAAAGGAAATTGGTCTAGATAACTCTAGTGGCGTAGTCGGAACATTATTACAACACCCTCATGCTACAATCGGATGTTGCTTGGTTGCTTTAGCAACCCCAAGAATTCATAAACCACCTGCTCAGTAACCACAATCAAACTTGTTGTTATGAATGAATGAATGTTTGGTCATTGACATTACAGTAACCAAAGGGTAGTGCCCCCTTCTCATTTCTAAAAAGCAAATGTGTATGTACAGTATTATTTACAAGTAATACAACAGCTACTGTAGATGGCATGACTGAGAGAGCACTTACATTGGCCTACATGCCAATCACAATTCATAAGGTTTTCTGTTTTTTAGATAAGAAATGTATTCAATCCTAGAAGTTGTAGGTTAGGTATCAAACTTTAATCTCATTCTGACCAGGCAACCGATCCAGATAACAGTAACAGTAATCAGCCCAGCCAGTTCACATCTTATGGCGTGATTTGTTAATTTTGCCGTCTTGAGAGTGCTAGAATAAGGTAGCCGACTAGCTTTGAGATTTTACATATTGATGGTATTGGGGGCTACCCTAACCCTGGCTAGACTCAAATTGACCTGGACTGAAGCAATGGTTATAGCCTACTGGCTGACAAGATTCCTTGGCCAAGGATTTCCTTTGCTTTTGAATTAAATCACTTTCACAGGTTGCTTATTTACAAGCAGGGTCAGCTTTAAGCTAGTAAATAGTCTATTGACTTTCGGTTCAAGCCAAATGTTTTTTCCTCACATTGATTTTTTTACTCAGTACTCAGGGAGGTTTCAAAAAAGTAGTGAAGTACAAAGTACAATACTTGCCTCAAAATATACTCAAGTAAAAGTAAAATTACCTATTTAAAAAAATACTTAAAAATTACGAATTACTCAAAAAAGCTACTTAATTACAGTAATTTGAGTAAATGTAATTAGTTACTTTCCACCTCTGCTAAAGGGAGATGATAAACCAGCAGGTTATGGCCAGGATGTTGTCTGCAGAAACAGACATGTCCATGGTTCCCAAAGAAGAAATGTCCCTGATTTTCATCTCAGATGTCTGGTCACCATATTTACAAAAATAAAATTTGGGTCAGAATGTTTTTGCAGTGGATGGTTCATGCACAAATATTGCATAACAATTGCACAACAAGTAACCTTTGTGCTTGAAAAAAAAGATAATAAATAAATCTTGACAGTGCAAGAGGCTCAATCCCATCTGAATCAACATACATTCAGTGAATGTGTATTTAGTCGCAAAGATGAATGGAATAGCAACTCTGTTTTATGCAGCAGCAGTCCTGATGGTCACTGTTGATTCTCAAGGCATAGATGACAATGAACTTAATCGGCTTATCGGAGTTGCTAATGAACAATTCAAAGCATCTGGAAAACAATTCACACTGTCAAAAGTGCTGAAATCTGAGGTATGTTGCGGACTTTTTATTCTCACCTCTCTATGCTAAATCAGATCATAAAACTGTCTTGTTTGTGGAAATTTTCTTCAACTGTGTGATTTGTTTTATTTTTGGTGGCACAGTACAGGGACACTATTTTGAATGTACTTTTGGAACCAACAACATGCACAACCAATGGAGGGTGTAAGGTGGGTATAACAAATGTCTTAATGTAACAATTTAGTTCACTTAATTTTGTCTGTCATTTCTTAAATTTGAATTATTTTGACTATTTCATCAGATTTAGTAGGGCTAATTTTATTTGGATAAACTGCCACATGAGGAACAGGACAAATTGTGTATGCTCTTCACTTACAATATGTAATTTTATATGTTGTGAATACATTGTGACTGGGGAAGATTCATTATACATTTTTTCATTCTAGCCGCAAATTGATTGTATTGTTTGCCGTGGAGACTTTGTTGACTGTCAGAAGCAGCGTGAAGTGTTTAAGGTAAGAACCATTTTCAATCCAAAATAAAGTGTTTGCCTGCAGTATATAATGAACATCATGACATTTCAGGCCTTGAAATCATATGACACCTAATAATCAATTTTAATTGAAAATTTATAGACATAGACTAGCTTAATCATAGAGATGGGATTATAACTAATCACAACTACTATAATGATCTAGAGTAGGCCTACTGTACCTTCACAATATATAGACAAATGCTGCTCTTCCAACTTTTATGCTGTATTAAAAGTGGGGTAGGTGATTAAGAAAAACACGTTGTGAACACTAGGCATTTGAAAAGAAACAATTCAGAGGTCCAATCTCCTGTCTTCACATTTCCCCTGAAGCCACACCTCCAGAGTATGAATGACAGTTGGGTTTGACAGACTTATCACCATCCAATCATTTTTGCAAGTTCCTTTAAATGATTGGATGTTATTTTTCTTGTCCTGCTCATTCCACAGCTGACTAACAAATTGTATTTCTGCGTTGGAGGATTTAATTGTTTGCATTCGAGGTGTGAATGTCGTTGTAAGCAATAAAAAGTGAACCAGGAAAGCATTAGAAACGCCAACTTTTAGGAATATGATTGAACGTGAACACACTTGTAATTTCAGATGAATGCTTATCTGTTTCAGACTAAGCAACTCAGAAAGAGAAAATGCCAGGGACATAATTATGGGATGTATGGACTAGGCCTTGTAGACGTTGAAGACGGATCATCCAAATAAGTTAAATGAAGTATTTTGCATTCTATACAATAAACTTTTTGGGTAAATAAAGTGTTATTGATACAATATGTTGAAATTACACACCAAACCTTGTATCTTCTCTTGTGGCAATAAAGATATGAATATTCTGAGAATTTCATTGTACACTTTTGTGCGGTTTGGGTCAAAGTGATGCAGTCTTTGGCACTTACAAACAATATATGTTAAAATTTACATAACAAATTCAGATAAGTATCACAGCAAGTAAGTAAGTTTATTTGTAGCCTATAGCACTTTTCACATACAAAGAATATCCATGTCCAGGTTGCTATGCAATGTGATATTTTGTCCCTATATGTGTGTGAAAAGGATACATTTAGCCTTATAGACATGCCATTGATTTTCAACTGACTCACGACCACCCCCCACCAGAACTTCAGTTGGAATTGCTATAAGGAGTGCTCCGGCTCACCATAAACTGGCCCTGGATCTGTCACCAGTTAAGGCCTTGACTTAACAGTAGCCCATGAATTAATGCATTGTCAGTCTGTGATAGGATAGCACCCTAAAAACTCTTGGCAGTCATGAAATTCAAATCTTGGTTATCATAATATTCAAAATTGGTACCCCATCTTTGCTCACATAACATCCAGATGACCAAGCACATTGTGGATGGGTGAAGAAGAAAGCATAGTGCCCTCTAGAGAGAAAACAGTTGCCAGTGGAGATGTTCCTGACTAGCCTGGCTTGCGTTAAGAAATGAACTGTGGTCTGACAAAGCATTGTCAGGGAATTCTGAGGCGGGATTAATCTACATGTCCATCAAATGCTATATCAAACTTCTATCAATACTATTGGACTACAGAGCTAGACAGAGTCATCGCCTCCTTCAGCCTGCTGAGTCCTGATTTGTCTGTGCTTGAGAGTTGAGGAAATTGCCTCCTTGGCCATACTGACTTGATCGCGAAATTTCATGCAGCGACAAGAAGTACAGTATGGGTAGGCCTAGACACTTGCAGGGCACAAAGTGAGACAATGAGAAAGCAGATGGTCAAATAAGGATAACAAATCCCAGACAGAGCACTGAAGGGAGATGATAAACCAGCAGGTTATGGCCAGGATGTTGTCTGCAGAAACAGACATGTCCAAGTTTCCCAAAGAAGAAATGTCCCTGATTTTCATCTCAGATGTCTGGTCACCTTATTCACAAAAATAAAATTTGGGTCAGAATGTTTTTGCAGTGGATGGTTCATGCACAAATATTGCACAACAATTGCACAACAAGTAACCTTTGTGCTTGAAAAAAAGATAATAAATAAATCTTGACAGAGCCAGAGGCTCAATCTCATCTGAAGCTACATACATTCAGTGAATGTGTATTTAGTCGCAAAGATGAATGGAATAGCAACTCTGTTTTATGCAGCAGCAGTCCTGATGGTCACTGTTGACTCTCAAGGCATAGATGACAATGAACTTAATCGGCTTATCGAAGTTGCTAATGAACAATTCAAAGCATCTGGAAAACAATTCAAACTGTCACAAAAGCTGACATCTGAGGTATGTTGCGGACTTTTTATTCTCACCTCTCTGTGCTAAATCAGATCTTAAAACTGTCTTGTTTGTGGAAATTTTCTTTGATCTGTTTTATTTTTGGTGGCACAGCACAAGGATGCTATTTTGAATGTACTTTTGGAACCAACAACATGCACAACCAATGGACCTCACTCAGACTGTCTGGTGGGTATAACAAGTGTCTTAATCCTTTAACAATTTAGTTCACTTACAATATGTCATTTTATATGTGAATACATTGTGACTGGAGAAAATGTATTATACATTTTATCATTCTAGCCACAAATTGATTGTATTGTTTGCCATGGAAACTTTGTTGACTGCCAGAAGCAACGTGAATTGCATAAGGTAAGAACCATTTTCAATCCAAAATAAAGTGTTTGCCTGCAGTATACAATGAACATCTTGACATTTCGGCCTTGAAATCATATGACACCCGATAATCAATTTTGATTTAAAATTTTTAGACATAGACTGGCTCAGAGATGGGATCATAACTAAACATAACTACTATAATGATCTAGGCCTACCTCCACAGTATAGACAAATGCTGCTCTTCCAACTGTTGGAGTAGTGCTGTATTAAAAGTGGGGTAAATGTGGAGGAAAAACGGATTGTGCACTATGGCATTTGAAAAGAAACAATTAAAATCTCCTGTCTTCACATTTCCCCTGAAGCCACACCTCCAGAGTATATAACGACATTTGGGTGTGATAGTTGGTTTCCTTAAAATGATTGAATGTTGTTTTTCTTGTCCTGCTTGTTCCACAGGCAACTAACAAATTTTATTTTTTTGTGTTGGAGGATTTAATTAATTGTTTGCATTTGAGGTCTGAATGTCATTTTAAGCAATATAGTAAAAAGTGCACCAGGAAAGCATCACATAGCCTACCCCAACTTTTTGGAATATGATTGAACGTGAACACACTTGTAATTTCAGATGAATGCTTATTTGTTTCAGACTAAGCGTCTCAGAAAGAAAAAATGCCAGGGACATTATTATGGAATGCTTGGACTAGGCCTTGTAGACGTTGACGACGGATCCTCCAAATAAGTTAAATGAAGTATTCTGCATTTTATACAATAAACTTTTTGGGTAAATAAAGTGTTATTGATACAGTATGTTGATATTACACAGCAAATCTTGTATTTCCTCTCGTGGCAATAAAGATATGAATATTCTGAGAATTTCATTATACCCTTGTGGATCAAAGTGTCAGTCTTTGGCACTTACAAACAATATTTTAAAACTTATTTAACAAATTCACAGAAGTATTACAGTAAGTAAAATTAATTTGTAGCCTATAGCACTTTTCACAGACAAAGAAAATCCATGTCCAGGTTGCCAAAAATATTCAATCTGTGATATTTTGTCCCTATATGTGTGAAAATTATACATTTTAGCCTTATAGACGCTCATTGATTTTCCACTGACTCACGACCACCCCCCACCGGAATTGCAGTTTGAATTGAGTAAATTGAATTGAGTGCTCCGGTTCGCCATAAACTGGCTCTGGATCTGTCAGTGGTCGAGTACAGTGTGAAACAGCAGTTAAGGCCCTGACTTAACAGTAGCCCAGTAGCCCTGTGGTCTGACAAAGCTAGCATTGCCAGGGAATTCTGAGGCGGGATTAATCTACACGTCTGTCATGCTATCAAACGTCTATCAATGTTATTGGACAGAGCTACAGAGCTGGACAGTCATCGCCTCCTTCTGCCTGCTGGGTCCTGATTTTTCTGTGCTCGAGAGTTGTCTAATTGGCATCCCTTACACATATATCAATCATAGGGCCTGCTCAACATGGAAACATTTGCTAAGAAAGCCCTAAGTGCCTGTTAACTTACGTCAGCCTATTTTCACCATAGAGCTGTAGGCTACTCCATCAAGCAATAATATATCTGAAACAAGGACAGACTGGGACACAAAATCAGCCCTGGTATTTAGGCTTGGGCCAGCCCTTAAGGTCACACTCATAATGCATTTCTCCAAAGATCAGAAGTCAAGGTAAAGAGAGAGGTGGAAACACTGTAAATCCTGTGAACCTCATAGGCTGGATTTGCTCGATAACTGAAGACACAACCGCCCCAAATGTTAATTTGGTCGTAACTTTGCCAGTGAGTCTTTCAGCAAGCCACAGTGATCGCAGTGTCATAATAACTTGGTAGGCCTAGACAGAAACCACCATATTTTAGTGACTTTTATCAAGGGATAGAAGTGTTTGGAAGCAGTTCTTACCACTAATTCAAAACTAATTCCTCCCTTTCCCTGCTTGTTGTGGGCACAACCAAGGGCTGCTGTTGCAAATGTAATGGATGCTAGCTAGCCTAGCTATAAATAGCCTATGACCTCAGTTACAGGGGTGTCATGACCAGGATGGAAGTGGCGTCTTAGGGGGTGAGTGTAACGTATGAAAGCTTTCTTAGCTGGATGTGAATGTTGGTAAGCCTCACTCCCCAACACTTTTGGTAAGGGCATTGCCCCGCTGATCTTTGGTTACTGACAGCTGTGTGTTTGCGGGACTAGCTTGGGGTGACCACGGTTATACAAACATGCTTGTGAATTTGGGCACTTGGCCCAAAGTTCATTCCCATGATTTGTCCACAAGCATCTTTTTTTTTTTTTTTAAAGCAACTTCTCTGCGCTAGTCAGGGAAATAAAATCCAGCACAAGGGAGATCAAGGGGTCAATGATTGTGTTGTTGGGCTGCTGATCTGTGACACATTGAGCTGGCCATGCAAAAAAAAAAAAAAAAAAAAATCTGCCTTCAGTGATTCTTGAGGAGACCAGGCAAGACAGCATATGAATTCAGGAGGTTATGTTTTCGCCAGCGTGTGTCCGTCCATCTGTCTGTGTACAAGATAACTCGAAAAGTACTGCGCGGATACGGATGAAATGTTCGGACAACGTTTGTATTGGGACAAGTAAGAACTGATTCGATTTTCAATCTGTGATCCAGAACACCATCTGTGACCACATTGTCTTGGCAGAGGTCTGCGCTTTTCTAGTTTTACAAATTATTTTCATAATTTCTTGTCTGCCTTTAGCTGCCAGATTCCATTACAGCAAAAGAATGTGTGAAAGTAAGTGTGAGTGTAAATAATTCTTTGAAAACACATGGTTGATGGTACATGTAACTTTTTGAGTGGTGCCCAGAAATACAGTATATTGAGATTTCTTGCCTTGACTGCTCAAAAATAAGTTTTTGATGAATAGAAAGACTAGCTATGCGCTATTTAGACTGGAACCTTGTGACTTCAGAGCCATCAGCTTGTCATCTACTGTGCACAAAGTCACAAGGAAAATGCTGAAGATCAGAGAAAGCAGTAGCTTTTCTCTGCACAGATACCCTTTCCAGGCCTTAGACTCACAAAACCCATCTCCACATTTTCAGGCCAGAGGCATCATTAAAAGAGTAATGATAAATATTCATTAACTGTGAAGTCCACTTCAGACAGGTCCACTTTGTGGCAGGGTTGATACAGAGGGGCTGTTGGCCTGGTTGACAAGTGTAACGCAAAACCAGATTGGGCTTTCTGGGGCTAGTAACAGTATCAGTCTGAAAGTGGCTATATGTTGAGTTTTCAGCAAAGAGAAATAAGGTGTGCACTGACTAGTTTCACTCTACAAATACCTTTGGATCCTTTCCTGTCTGCCTTCAGATGACAACTTCCTTTTTAACTAATGAAATAAAACGCGTCTAAATTGTTACTGGAGATAAAGCATGACTTCACTCAAAACCAGGACAAGAGTTTGCTATGTCAAAATATTTGTAGTGACATGTCATTGTAGTCTATATGCATATACAGTATATGCACAATGCACTCTCCTATCATTGCATCTTTTTTTTAAAGATATTTTTTGGGCTTTTTTGCCTTTAATCAGATAGGACAGTGTAGAGATGACAGGAAACAAGTGGGAGACAGAGATGCGGTGGGATCGGGAAATGACCTTGGGTTGGAATCAAGCCCGGGTCCCCGGAGTAATGGTCTGACGCTCTAGCATCTTTTTACATCCACAATCATAAGCCAATCACATCCACTGGAACATCATTTTGTGTTTAACAATAAAGGTATCGTATTGATATTCAGTTTGGTGTTGGTGTCCCTTTCATGTTTACAGCCTTATAAGGATCAACGACTTTATTAATTCTGTCTTAACACTTATGTGATTTTTAAAATGATATTATTAATGAATAATCTTGTTGAAATCCTATTGAAATCAGCTTTCTCCAGCTTTTGCTGATAATAAAAAATGCTTTGCCTAATAGCCTAGCAATAAATTTAAAGTGCATGCAGCCTCCATGTACATTGGGTCCCTAAATTGGACCTCAACTATCAAGACTTTGAGAACCACTAATGTAGCCTACAGGGACATGAAGACCAGACATTCTTCTGGTAATCAAATTATTGTATAGGACCTGTAATCATCACTCCTAAATCATAAAAAATGTAACAGAAGCCCATAACATGTACCTCATTCAACACATTCCTGGCTCTGCACAACACACCCATGTGCTTGAGCACCACCTAATGACAGACTAAAAAAGCACAGGACTCCAAAACACTTGGTCCCATGAGACGGTGTCAGCCCACTATGCTCAGAATGATGGCTACATCCATGCTGAACACCCCGTAAATGTGAGAGGGCCAAAAACTTTTCATGAAATTAGGCCTTCTACCCGACCACGACCACTAGTCCAAGATAAGGTTTTTGTGGTACCATTTATCACACACTCGCACACACACACACACAAAATGTTACAGATGAACACATGCTGTACAAGGAAAATGTTTTATTAAACCGAAATGATTCTGCATAGGCCTATAGGCCTACCTGTTCTAGGGCTCTAGTAGGACACAGGTGAAGTGGTGCTCACTGACCTCACCCTATTAGCGCAATTTACACAGTCGCGCGCAAGTGGCTTTTCAGGTAAATTTCGCGAGGTCGTGCACACGCGTCCAGCCTGCCGTTTATTTGCTGGTTTAGGTAGGCTAGTAGGCTATCCATAATAATATGGGAGCAAGTTGTTCAGCCTGCCCGGCGTATCCTTCAACTTGTCAGCGACGTCATAATGGACTGAAAATGATCGTCATAAACGACGCGCATTAAAGATATTTTGTCCTGCACGGAAGGCAAGTTCAGTTCATCACAGAGCGATCAAGGAGAGACACAACAAGACAGCGCTATCTTACAGATACATTTCTACAATTAGTACAGTATTTTCATTATGGTGAGTTTTGGATTCTTTAGTCGCCCAGTCTCTTATTTTCCTATACTCAATTTGTCTATAAACCAACTGTCCTCCATCTGGCTTTTCCAGGATGAGCATCCAACTAGCTCCCCAGTCACAAATTTGGGACTTGAGAGTCTTCAGATCATGGAGGTCTATTCAACAACGCAAGACCAGGCCATGAAAAGGAGACTACTTAAATGCAGCGAAGATATTGAGCTGCTAGTGACCACCAGGAAGAAGGAAAGAGAAACAAAGCTAGCTGTCCAGTCTGAGGGCAGGGAGCATAGGACAAACATCATCAACAAATGGATTCAAAGACAGAATCACCTTGTGCACAATGCCAATGAAAACATTGGGGATGAGGCAAAGGGCAATGCAGCCGTTCACCTTTGTGCGATGATCAAAAACCTGCCAAGAGTCATCTATAAAGTTGATCATCATAGGATGATGGAACTGGATAAGGAGAACTCTGCAGAAGCAGAAGAGGACCGCTTGGCTCTCGAGAGGTGGAGGAGTCAGTGTGCAGAGCTGTACACAGTTATAGAAAAGAACAACACAGACATGATGGAGCAAATGTCTGGAGTGTGGGGAAAAGTGAGTGACTTAAGCACGTTTTGTTGGTTTGTTCATAAATCACAGAACACCAGCATACACTACTCTTGATACTGGATAGATTTCATTCCCTGTCTTTCTATTTGTAGATCAGAGTTATTCAGATTCCGGTGAGAGAGACTCCCCTGGAGAAGAGCATCTCCCCAGAGCATCTCTCCAGCTCAGAGTGCATCTCCCCAGACCAGAATGCTCCAGCACTGGCTCTGCCATCAAGGCTCCCCCCGCTTCTGCGGCTCCCTCCTCTGCCATCCCAGCTCCCTCTGCTGAACCATCCATTTCAGAACCCAGTTGCTCCTTTGCCTCCAATCCCTTGCAAAGCACTGCTGAAAGATGCTGGGCTTCCAGTAGCAGTAGCAAGCAGCAGTTCATGTGAGATAAAGGCAGCACAGGTGAGAATAATATTATTATGAACATATTATGAACATGTCAGAGATTAGGCTACATACACATAATAGACCAGACTTGACTGCAGTTGATGCACTGAAGAAAAAGGGCATAAAAGTCTGCCAACAACAAACTAATGATCATTTTCACATTCTTTAATTTCACTCAACACATTCATTTCTTTTTATTGAATTTCTCCCTCTGTCTAGTTTTCACCATCTGAATCTGCAAGCACAAAGTCTTCTGTTGTTACAGCCAAAGACGAGGTAGACCAACAAAAGAAAAAAGATAGAGGCATGAGGAAGAGGTGAGACTGCAAACATTCAACAGTTTAATGATCTTTGAATGTAGCCTACTGCAAACAGTTATTTCGTCCTCTGTCAGAGGTTCCTTTATGATTGTGGGAATAACTACATTTTTTTGTTTGTAGGTTAACCCGCTTCTTTCGAAAATGGTTCTGCTGTTGCCATGGCAAGCCAACTTAAGACGTCAAGTTCCTGGTCACTTCTTTATTTTATTTTTCTTTATTTTACTTTATTTCTTCTAATCATTCAATCATTTTATTTTATTCACCATCCAATAAACCTTTATATCATAATCCATGTTTTGTGTCTCAGATGTCCTTAATGTTTCAAGTTTGGTCAATAACTGAAGCTACTGGTAGATCACATTCTGGAAACATCAATTACGATCAGAGTTGTATAAAGTACTGGAGTAGAGGGGTGGAGTAGAAGTAAAAGTACCATATCAAAAAAATGACTTGAGTAGAAGTAGAAGTGTTCTTTAAACACCAAGTGGAAGTTGGAACTACTAAAGTATTCAAAATGTTTTGTACTTAAGTTAAATTAAATTGCTTCTCAAGTACTGAAAGTAAAAGTAGAAGTCTGAATATCATATTGTTTTACATTTATTTGGCTGAAATAGTCTGGCTATGGACTCTAAGTAGGGCCAGGGATGGTCACCACTCCCCTCACTACAATCGTTTAAAGTTAAAGAACTTAGTGTTCTTCTTCCATCTCGAAATGAAATAAGAAATAAGGTGTGCACTCACTGACTAGTTTCACTCTACATATACGTTTGGATCCTTTCCTGTCTGCCTTCAGATGGCAACTTCCTTTTTAACTAATGAAATATAACGTGTCTAAATTGTTACTGGAGATAAAGCATGACTTCACTCAAAACAAGGACAAGAGTTTGCTATGTCAAAATATTTGTAGTGACATGTCATTGTAGTCCATATGCATATATGCACAATGCACTCTCCTATCATTGCATCTTCATTTTTACATCCACAATCAGAACCCAATCACATCCACTGGAACATCATTTTGTGTTTAACAATAAAGGTATTGTATTGATATTCAGTTTGGTGTTGGTGTCCCTTTCATGTTTACAGCCTAGAACGGATCAACAACTTCTGTAGCCTATTAACACTTAAGTGATTTTTGTTATCAATGAATAATCCTGTTGAAATCCTATTGAAATTAGCTTTCTCCAACTTTTGTTGATAATAAAAATGCATTTGCATAATAACCTAGCAATAAATTTAAAGTGGTCAAGGCATGCCTCCATGTACAGCATTGTGTCCCTAAATTGGCCCTCACCTATCAAGACTTTGAGCAGCCGCTCTAGCATGGTAGCCTAGCAGGTGAGTCGCCGCTTTTCTTCTGGTAATCAGAAATGGTTAGACATTTTGATGCTTAACACACGCATTAGAACCATGACTTGACCCTTATATAGGGACGTCCTAATATAGGACCTATAATAATCACTCCTAAATCATAAAAAATGGAACAGAAGCACATAACATGGACCTCTTTCGACACTATGGCCCTGCACAATGCACCCATGACACAGAGCCTTATACGGCTCTGCCATGACATGTGCTTGAGCACCACCTAATGACAGACTTAAAATGCACAGGACTCCAAAACACTTGGTCCCATGAAACGGTGTCAGCCCTCTAGGCTTATAATGGCTACATCCATGCTGGACACCCCCTAAATGTGAGAGGGCCAAAAACTTTTCATGAAATTAGGCCTTCTACCCGACCACTAGACCAAGATAAGGTTTTTGTGGTGCCATTTATCACTCACTCGCACACACAATGTAGGCTAATACATGAACACATGCTGTGATTCTGCATACCTTTCTCATTACCCCTCCATTGCGTTTTGATCTTGCATAGGTCTACAAGATAGTAAAACCCAGAGAAGGTTTACTGTAAACGGGCTCTGGTAAGACACAGGCAGAAAGGTGCTCACCTCACCCTATCTCTGCAAATTTCTCTGCCCATGCTCAAACCACACAGAAAAAAACCCGGCTATGGAAATTTCAGATGACACGCCCTCTGTGCTACTGCCTGCCGGGAAGATGGCTGACACCGGGGGTTCAGAGTGAAGTGCGGTGAATCCTTCGCTCGCAGGAATCCGCTGAAGATTGGAGGTTATGAGGGCACATGCGTTTCATGTCAACTTTTCTGGGGTGGATGTTTTCCCGTATGTAGCTGTGTTCAATTGGCTTTGCACAGACATAACGTCAGGAACCTTTGTCAATCAACTGCTTTTCTCTTCGCTTGGCATTTAGCATTGGTTAACGCGAACTGTTAATAGTGTCAAGCTAATCTTAACGTTATGCTTTAAAATGCCGTAACATCATGGGTTTACACATTTAACTGCACTTTTTGTCTACTGTAACTCAATCACACCACGAACAGTTACACACGGTGGTGTATTAGTATATATATTGATAGCTGATAAAGTTTAGTAATCACATCAATGATTTGCTTTACTTTTCTGCAACATTCTCTTCTGGATTGATTACACTTAACTCGGCTAACCTTTGCTAGCAAATCTGTCAAACAAGTAATCCAGTTAGCAACCTATCCCACTTAGCTTAGCATTCTGATCAGAAGGCTGTAATTTACACTGGCTAGCAAGCTTGCTAAGGCAGGTCAACATAGCATGCTAGCTTTACTAGTTTGCGAGCTATTCCAGGCCCAAAATAGGATAACAAGCTATCGTTAATGATGACGAATGACAGGCCCGATAATGATGTGGTAGTTGTATGCGTTACATTACACGATTGAGTGGTTTGGTCATGGAATGAAAAGTTGGACACAAGTGCCTAAACACCCTCGTCATTTTACCTGCAAAGTTAGCCAGCTAGCTGGCTGTGAAAATGCTGTATAACTTCTGTTAGTTAGCCTGCCCATTACATCTGGGAGACCTTCATCATCCCTGGACTCTGGACTTTCTTCAAAGTTCTGATCAAAGATGTAAGTGCCAACAACCCTAACGTTACTTTAGGCAACGTGTATACCACACATGTAACACATGTAACCTTACACTGTGAATTCTGAATGCTCTACTTACAAGGTTAGTTTTCTAATGAAGTATCTCATTTTGTGTCAGTTATCGCCAGTTGATCCTGATGTCTCGCTGCATATCAAGTATTACTGTATGGTTCATAATTCAATAAGCCTGATGGCTGGCTATGTGTATTCCGAAAAGGAAAACAATCAAGTTTACAGTATTTATTGTCAACTTTATGTGGTCATCTTAAAGATTCATTAACTGATTGGTTTTTCTGTTTTGCTCATAAATTTGAAAATGTTTGTTTCTTTTGTAGGTGTGACGTCTTGTGGCTCTGTATTGGACCACATGATGTACCATGCTGTGTCTGCCCCCTCGACTTGGCCGCCTAAACCTTGGCAAATTCTCCTTGCCCCTCCAGGACCTTAGCCAGCCTACTGCCCTCTTGCGCAGCATGTACACTGCACGGTTGTACAGTGGTAGTGGCGGCAAGCCAGGGCGGCGTGTGGGCCTCGTTGGGGCAGGGCCACCCATGTTGGAGAATCACCACCACCACCACCACCATCCACTTCCTCATCACCCACAGGTCCAACCCACGCACAGCTACCCGCCCGTCTACCAGGGTCGTCTGGATGGGCACCGTCCCCACTATCAACCCCTCCACCAGCATTACCACTCTCACCCACAGCCCTCACACATGCCCTCTCAGCACTACCAGCAGAATGTCCATCTCCACCACGGCAAGAAGAAGACCTGGAACTTCATCCACGAGAAGATGAGTTATGACACCTTTTTCACCATGAAGCGTCTGATTGACCGCTCGCGTGGTGTGGACGAGGTGCTCCGCTGGGTCACCCAGAACCCTGGCAAGATTTCGCACAACCACTACCCCATCGCTTTGCAGAAGATAGGCCAACTTCTGCTGATACAGCAGGCTGGTCCCACTGTCACCGGGCCTATGGAGGGCACCCTGATGACCTCTCCCACAGGGTCAGCCGGAGAAAACCCCTGCCGACAGATTCTGGACAACCCTGACTTCCAGACTCTCTGCAATGCTATTGTCAACGACTGCTCCAAGTTTGACAACTTCAGCATTGTCAATTGCCTTTATGCTGTCGCTGCTTTAGGTGAGTGAGCACTTTGTCGGGTTGGATGTCAGTGACACTTTTTCCCACTCCTGGGGAATAGATTTTGGTTTGGGGTGGGGGGTGATCTGCTGCAATCTTTTACTGTCATGTAGCCTGTGTTTAGAAGGTGGAACAGCATAGTCCTTTCCCAGTGTGTTGACCCTAATCTTCAGACCCAACTGTAAGGCTTGGTCTACACCAGTTGTGTTACTTAATCTTACAATCTTACAAGTTCACTTTGCGTTAAAATAGATTTAGAAGACTAGTCTGTTTTTCAGAACATACATAGCACTGCGCTGTGTTGTCTTGTGTAACCAATTCTGTTGATTATTGTGAAGGCCACAGTATTCTTCAGTAGCCTTCCTTTTAGATAGACCCAGGACTGCATCACCTTGCATGAATTTCCTTCTAATGTATTTCCTTACATACTGATGTTCCATCAGGGCTGCCCAGTGACTCTCAGATCGTTCAGGTGTTGGAGGGTGAGTCGCAGAGTCGCTTATCCCAGTTCAACCAGAAGGACATCTCCATGGTGTTCAGCAGCAGCATGAAACTGCACCCTTCCAGCCAGCACACACTGATAGAAGCCTGCCTGGCGGGACTGGAGAAGAACGTAGAGCGCGAGCGCCACCCGCAGACGCTCTTCCTGCTGCTCTCCTACTACCGCACCAAGTGGCGCGCCCTGCAGGCGGTGGCAGCGACATCGGCCGAGGCACCTCCGTCGCCGGAGCAGCTGCTGCTCAACCGAAAGATCCTTCGGTTGGTCAAGCACACTCTGGCCAGCGTGAGTAGCGTGCGTGACCACGAAATGGCTCTGCTGGACGAGATGCTGTCGGCATGCGCGCGCGAGGCCAGCAACAAGAGTCTGGAGCTCATCTTCAGCTCCCATCTCTTCTACCAGAACAGACAGGAGAAGTTCATTGTCAGCCTCGCTGGTGAGTATTAGCTAGAAAGTTCCTTTTTTAGGTCTCAGTTCCTGGCTTGTTTCTTTCTTTCTTTCTTTCCCTGTCTTTCTCCTTATTAATATACATGAGGCCATTTGTTTTGAGTGGTTTAATCTAAGTAAGAGAATGCATTTTGATTACATCCATTTTTTTTTCATCAGAGGAGCTTCCGAAAAAAGTGGAGAGCATCACCCCTTACACCATGGCGCTCATTTCCAAATACGTTGCCCGTCATCGCCTTAGAGAGACCCACCTTCTTGACACAATAGCTGACTTCTTGGTGAAGAAGGGCGAGTATCTCGACAGCAAGGTTAGTGATGCTTGAGGTTTTTTTTTCTCACCTGGTTTAATGGCTTCTTAAAAATAAAACAAATTTAACAAATATCAATAAATAAAGACTTATGCACTTACAGAATACAAGTACAAGTATACTATAAATAGTATAGTGCATCTTTTTTTGGGGGGGGAGAGGGATTCATTTCCAATATACAAATCAAATAGTCTCTTTATCTGCAGTTGAAGTCACTTAATGACGCCCTCATAGTTAACGGTTAACGGTACTATAAACGTTTATGAATGCCATCATGCCCTGTTTTAGTTATTGGCTGGATGGGTTTTGCTATGTTTGGTGGGCAGGCTTGCTCCACTTTATTTTCCATTCTCAGAGCCAGGGCAGTGTGTGATTTATTTATTTATTTATTTATTTATTTATTTATTTAAACACATACAGTATCGTGCATTCTCTGAATGCGGCCAGTTTATCAGTTTCCAGATCTGAGAGCTCAGTCCCCCCCCTCCGTCTTCTCATTCAGGTCATCCAGAAGCTGGTGTTCCCATTTAGCCGTATGAGTTACCGGCCTGCCAATGAGAGCCAGTTCTTCTCCAAGCTGGAGACAGTGCTGGAGCTAAAGGCCCTCAGCTCCCCGCTGGCCACCGTCAACATCCTCATGTCCCTCTTCCAGCTGGGCCATTTCCCCGGCCTGGTGCTCCACCGGGTCTTCTCCCCGTCCTTCATCAGCAACGTCACCAGTAAGACCACTTAATGTATCTCAGTACCTCTGCCTTGTTGACTGGAGTGGACTGGAGTTCACTGAGGATTTCAGTTGTAACTTGGAGGATGTCATATAGTGACCACTAGTGGTTGTGATAGATCATTGCATTACACTTGGAACTGTTGTGGAAAGCAGAACGCATTGCACAATTGTTTGAGCTCACAAAGTGCTGTTGGTAGGAGGAAGAACAAGAAAATTCGGTACAGCACTTACACAATACCGAAACGGCAGCTAAATCTTCTGATAAGGGGCAAGGAAGTTCCTATTTCGTTTTTGTTTTCCCATTTCCTATTAAGCATTAATAAATAACAAGCCAGTTTGCAATGTCTGGAAAAATGGGAGGACTTAGCACACAGGACAGCAAATGGAACATAAAACTTTTGAATATTCACAAAAAAAATGTGCTGGCTAACCTGGCTAAATTAATTCACTGGTAACCTTCTTGATCTGTGTTGATGCAGACAGCCCTTATGCCCTCATTGTGCGGCGTTACTTGTCACTGCTGGATGCTGCTGTGGAGCTGGAGTACAGAGACTACAGTGGGCCGCGCCTGCAGGACACGCACAAAGTGCTCATGTTTGACCACGTTTTAACAGCAGATGAGGTCAATCGCAAGTACAGGTCAGTAAGGCAGAGTTAATCCTCCTACCTGCTATCAGAGCAGGTGTTGAAACATGATATGCATGATGCACATGATGTACTTGATATGCATAATGTAGTAAGTAGGAGGGTGTTGTCCAATTTGCATGGGGTGTGTAGAACACAGAGAATTCTTCATAATCACAGAATCACTGCAGAATGCACTAACATGACTGTATAGTAAGGCTTGTGTAAGATGGTGTAATGAGATTCTGATTAGCGATTGCTAGACATTGCAAGACATGTTGTAGGTGAGTAAGTTGCTTACTGAACCAACACTGATCTGACTCCATGTCTTTACAGCTATAAAGGTTTGGTGGCGGAGGCACTGAGACAGTTGGTTGGAGAACATGGCTACAAGCAGGATGAGGTGTTGGCCCCTGGGTATTACACAGGTACGAAAACATCTTGTTTTTTGCATTGCATGAAGAGAACATGTAATATAATTTTTTTTTTTTAATTAAATTTAATTAAATTTAATTTAATTTAATTTAATTTAAAAGGGACAGTGCACATTAATCAAGATCTCCAATAGAATTAGAGATGCAAATGGGCCAGAGTTAGAAAAAATAGCAAAATTTTATCCCTCATCATTTCCAAATTGCCTTCAATATTAATGTGATGCAATAAGTGTGTCTCAGTAGAGCATTTGATGTGACTGAATGTCTTTTTCCTCTTCATATAATTCCACTTCATAAATGTCCCCCTTCTGCCCAGATTTTTTGTTGTTGATAGACGGCTCAGGTCGTGTTCTCCCAGTAAGGACCTCTGGGGCTGTCTCTCTGGGTGTGACCTCCAAGTCCCCAGAGGGCTCGGCCTCAGTGTCCACACTCACCTCCGACTTCCAGAAGTTCTCGCCTTTTGCCGCGCAACTGGAGGACGGCGGCGAAAAGCAGGCGATGAGTGACGAGTCGGCCTACCTGCCCCCGCACATGCGCGTGCCTCCTCCGGCCGCAGGCCAGCAACGAGGGGGTGCAAACGGAGGGGTTCCGCTGGACTACAGCCCCTACTACGCCGCCACAGACTACTACTCCAGTCTGGCTAAGGAACACTCTCTGGAGAGCCAGGACAGCTCCACGCTCAGCAGCCCCTCAGACTGCCTGGCCCAGGCTGCATCCACCGGCACCGGAGCAGCAGGTGGCAGCACTGCTGGCCCGGACTCCCTCTTCCAGTTCTCCATCGGGAAGATCCTGGACGACGAGACTGGAGCGCCCATCCCTGCCGGAGCCGTGTCGGGGACTGACTGTGAGCTGTCCGGTTTCTACGAGGGCGTGGCGTACACAGAGGGTGCCGAAGGGGAGATGGGGCCCACCTCTCCTCTGCAGCTTCGTCCTGCTGACCACTCTGATGCACAGAGGAGCTCCGCAGATGCGCAGGTCAAGAGGTGCGTTGGACTACTTAACAGCTTCTGCAATGTCAGTAGGGTTTGGAGCTGAGAACAGTATAGAGTAGAATTGACTGTGAATACTTTTTAATACTTGCCATTGGAACCAATAAGAAATTCAAGGAATATGAATAATAACATAATAATAAACATACTACAGTAAAGCGCTGGTAACATAGACTAGTTGTGGGGCTAAAGTAAATGTTTTTTCATTTTAACCATTTTAAATGACAAAGAAATAGGAGCTGATGTTTGATTGTGTAAAATTGGGATGATGGCCATTGGCCAATTGTGTATACATTAACATATTTGTGCTTATGAGATCCAATTGTCTGTTGTTTCTTTACCTGGATCCTTAGGGTTATAATGTCAGTTAATGACAAGTGGCATTACTGTCATAACTCGGACGTGCTTGTGGGCTCGAGGGCTATGAGAGACCGCCACCTACAGCTTCTAGGCTACGTCATTCTCCAGGTAAGCAGAAGCATGGCGCATGGCTACTTCCTCATCACACTGTCTGTAGTGAGGAAGCACACACGTTATGGTTTTATTTCCACTTCAAGTTCTATTCTTAACAGATGTGATTTACTATTTCATTTCATGAGTTAAGTCAGAATGTAACTAGTATTGTTTATAACTTCTCTATAACTTATACACTATAGACAGTTTAATCTTGCTTATGTCTTTTTGAAAGGCATAACATCTAACATTTAAATGTGAAATGTCACGGAAATGTCAGGCCAGTAGACAGGAAGCTTGCATTTGATCTGCTCTGCTCTCAATCACCTCCATCTTAGATTTGTCTCCTCTCCCTTGCAGTTGCCGTATTTGGAGCTGGAGAAGTTAAATGGCATTGAGGAAGTGAAGCAGTACCTTCACAAAAAGCTGCTGGAAGTCCCGTTATGACAGTGGAAATTCAGATGCCTGTGTGCATGTGTGTGTGTGTGCGCGTGAGGGCGTGTGTGTGTGCGTTTGTGTGGAGTTGTGGTTTTGGAAGAGCTTCTCTTTGGGTTAAATTAATGTAGTGTTTGGGGTGGAAGTGGGAATGCGTATGTGGTGGTTGTGTTTGAGGGTGTGTGATAACAGTCCTGAACATGGCCAATAAATGATTGGGTGCCAGGACACTAACTAGCCATTACGGTAGGTAGAGGGGTGGGGCTGAGGGCTCCATATACAGAGGGGGTGTAAAGCAAGCCTTGAAATGTTGTATTTCTATGTATTCTCCTATTTTTACAGTTTGTCTATCACCGTTCAAAGGTTATGATGCCAACTTGGCATTAAGAGGAAAAAAAAAATAGTGGCAACTTTCTAAGAAACAAAGCAATCTTTGACACTTGACATTTGTTTTAGATTTATGTGAGACAAGGTACTGTTATCATGCCTTTGCTATGGGGAAGGAATGGATATGGGCATGAAATAGTCCCTTTTTTCTTGTGGTGCATTTTCTTTCTTTTCCCCTTTGGATTGAAGGGAGCTGGGAATGGATAAGATGGGACTTGCTGCTTTCCGTTTGGCTAAAGGGATCTGCTGTTCAACCACCAATATTGTCAGTTGCTATTCCTTATACTAAATTGTTCAGTCTACTGGACCACAGAGATGTCTGTCTACCACCAAGACTGACTTTGCAACCAAACATTATTTAGTGAGCGGGGTAAAATGGGATCTTTGTATTAAAAGAAAAGAAAAGGAGAAAAAAAAAAAAATCATTTTCTGGGACTTCTAAAATGCTGTCTTACAGATCTTGGATGACAAGACTGGGATATTTTGAAGAGAGTTTGGGAATGTGTTGTATGATATTATTGCAATGTGCCACTCTAGTGTTAAAAAATGGTTAATATTTATATTTTTCCTCAGAAAAAAATGCTTTATGAACTCTGGTGTCCTTTAAAGCAAGATACAGCAAAACACTCAATGGATTATGGAGGTGACCTCTCATCCTGCCATCTCTGTTTGTTACACCACCTTAGGTTTCTGGCATATTCTTTTTTTTTTTTTTTTTTTTTTTTTTAAATGGATAGAAATCTCCATTCAGAGTGACTTAAAGTGCAGCACTTACACAGAACTTAGAACACAGAAATACAACTCTGTAGCTATTATTATTAAATAAGAACTTCAGCCTTAGTTTTTGTATTAACTGTATGAGTAATCGGAAAATAGTGAGTGGAATCTTGTAAAGGAATGTTTGGGACTGAACCCCATACGTATAAGTGCATGGTTGTGTTCAGGGGTGTTGTAGTGGCGAGGCAAGGGGGACTGATGTAACAGGGCCCCAAGTAGTGGGAGAGCCCTTGAAGATCCTGGAATTGTATTCAAGGGGGTGAGGGGGGTCCATGCACAATGTTTGTGCATAGGGCCCAGAATTCTGCTTGTGTTGTCCATGAAGAAGGTATTACAGGTGTCTACACACTGTGTACACTTGCATTGCATCTATCCAACCAATGGCTTCTCATGTTGACTTCCTGTTTTATCTCCATTAATCATACAATTAGAGTTGAGCTTGCATTTTTGTGTACTTCAAAGATTAATATCTTATGTGAGTCGGTTTTAAGACTTTATTAGAGATGGAAACATCTTCCTGCCATTGTTGTCTTTGCTTTGCTTTGTTAAAAGGACCATTCTATTCAGATGTTCTTTGGGGAAGAGATTATTTATTGAGGATGGTGTTCTGAATGTATGGAGGCAACGTGTATGGAGTGGATGTGTGTTGGAATCCTGGGGAAAGGGTGGGGAAAGTTTGTTTATATATACATATAAAATGGCTATGTAAAAATACATTATTAAATAATGTACGAAAAAGGTTTCAAGCTTTGTGTCTGATTTATGACTGCGAAATCAATAACGTTAGACACATACAGGAAAAAAGTAACAGGTTAGGCTACGTTGAGGACCACATTTCCCAGCCGCCCTTAGTCACTTCCGGTCTGTCAACAGTCAGGAAATGACACCAAAGTAGAGCCGAGTGAGAATTGTATTTACTATGATGCGGTTTGATGTGTCAACAGTAAGTTCTGCCAGTTTTTCATACTAAATGTACATTTTGTCAGTCATTTGTCATCCCCCTTTCTATTCCAACCGATTACTTGTACAAAACTGCTTGCACGGTACAAACTGACTTCAGGGTACATCAGAGAGCTTTCTCATTTCAAGAAAGCTGTTCGACAGCAAAACTAGCCAGCATGCTAGTTAGCTAGATAATGTTAGCTATTCCGGTGCTTAGCAAAGTATGTGAAACAACTGTTCTATCTTCACTTAAACTATGTAATTTGTTAAACTTTGTGCACCACCTTGCGCCTACTGGTGTGCCTTGGACGCCGGAGTCCAAAGGACGTAGTGCTGGCACCATAAACAGAAATGCATCTCTACCGAGTGTGTATCAGCTAATGTGTTCGTGGGAAGAGCTTCACTCAAACCTAAGTTAGGTCGTCACATTGAATAGTGTTAAACTTCAGATGTATTTTTGCTGTGTTGCTTTTGTCATTCACTGTGTTGAGAGTTCAGAGGCATGTTATGTGAAAATGACCAGCTTCAGTGTCTGCACACCTGTCGTGACGCGTTTTCGCGTGACTGTTTTTTGACAAACGAGTGTGAATGAAGCTTTTTCGCTTTGTAACGTTAGTGAATTTGAAAGGCTTGTTTTGCCTTTTCCTGCCTTATGTTGAGGTATGAACGTTTTATCAGTGCCGCTTATGTCACCTTAGCGGTATTTAAACACTAATACAGAAGATCAGTTACTGGAATCTTGTTATTTTGTATTTTCTGCTAGAGTTCTGTACAAAGGTTAATTATTTGCATCACAGAAGATTAACCAGGCGATTTATGCCGACCTAGATATTCCGCTGAGGAAATGAGGGGGGACCTCTGGTTCTGTCAACCAGCAGGAGTCTTTTTTTTTTTTTTTTTACTTCCTAGGACTACGCTCGTTTAACATGCTCAGTTTTTGCATCTGACTATAACATCAGATAATTAAGAACACTTCTTAGAATTCTTGCAAATAGTCAGTCAGACAAGATCACTTTAATCAGCTGACCAGATACATAAGGACAAAAGCTGATTGTTAGTCTATGTTCTACTCTGTTCCACAGGTGCCTAGTCTAGCGTTGCCTTAGTCAGGGGACGCAGCCAAGCATGGCTCTGATTGAGGGTGTGGGGGACGAGGTCACCCTGCTCTTTGGGGTCGTGTTCCTGGTGCTGGTACTGGTCCTTGCCTGGGTGTCCACACACACGGCGGACCCCGCAGAGCACCTGCTCTCCCCTGGCACAGGGAACACCGCCCCCAGAGAAGCAGAGAGCCAGGAACCCCTCCCGCCCAGCGACATCACCCCTGCACCCAGTAGACTGACTGAAGAGGGCAAGCCAGAGCCAGGGCTACAGGCTGGGGCTGAGGGGCCCACATCCAGCAGCACAGGAGAACAGGGAGGAGCAGGAGAATCCAGTCTTCTGCAGGAGGCTGCTTTCGGGAGCGATGGCCTGAGACACAGAGACACCGCCACCTCCACCCCTTCTTCCACGGCTACGACAGCAAGTGCCTCCACCTCCACTTCCAGCCAGCCACCTCCAGCCAACACCCCCAACAATCACACCCAAAGAAACATGGTCCTGAGGCTCAAGTTCCTCAACGACACAGAGAGGACAGCCCAAGTAAACCCTGATGACACCATTGGATATATTAAAAGGTAAAATATGAATTAATTTTTGGCAGTAAAATGCACTTTAAGGAGTATGTTACACAACTTGTGGTATTAGGTAGCCAGGCTGCTACTGTCAGGGAACATTGGTTTCATCAGCATTCTATCAGTGAACAGAGATTGTAGGAAGAACCAACAGTTTTAACATTTTCAGAAAGAATACTGTATACCCACCTGAAAGTAAACATATAGCAGACTCTACACATAAAGTAAAGTGCAGATCCTTTCCCATGAAGTTAGTTGTTACAAGAGGGCATTATAAGACCTGCCTCCTTGTGCTCAGGAGTATGGTTATTTGCTGATAAGTTTTGAAATGGTAGGCTTTGAAGGACTATGGTTATTTTGCTGATAAGTTTTGAAATGGTAGGCTTTGAAGGAGTATGGTTATTTTGCTGATAAGTTTTGAATTGGTAGGCTACCTCTCTTTGGCTGATATCTTTGACGGTGTGCTGTTCCACTTGAATGAATTTTACAGTGTGCTGCTTACCTTTAAACTTAACTTACTAAACAGCAGAGCGTCAAGGTTATGCCCATTTCTATTTGTGTATGTCAGTCAAGTCCTCCACTTTGCCCTGTTTTGTTTAACTATCATGTTTGTGTTCAGAGAGCCTTTAGATATTGAGAGTACAGTGGGAGTGGGTGCAACTTTGCTCAATATTTTTTTTACACTGTAACTAAGGTAGCAATGTAGCTAAATAGGATTGAAATAAAGTATAGTGCTTGTAGTATTAACATTACTATTTGTATTTGTGTGTTGGATCATGTAAAAAGCAAACAAAAACTAGTACCTCTACCTGATATTAATTGCTAAATTATTATGTGAAATTTGACTGTTAAGGACTAAACCTAGGACTTAATTTAGGACTTAATGCCTCCCTCCCCAAGTCATGAACCATAAAGTCTTAACTGTTATGAATGCCTTATGATTATATGACTCATTGAATTGCCAGCAAGCTTGGGACTTAAAGTTAGGGTAAACATTGGAGTATTGTCAACTAGCCTACCCTAACAAGTATGGTTCCCCACAGGACATACTTTGCTGGGCAGGAGCACCAGGTACGTCTGATATACCAGGGCCAGTTGCTGCAGGATGACACCCAAACACTCTCCTCCCTCAACCTGGCTGACAACTGCGTTCTGCACTGCCACATCTCCCAGCATGCAACGCGGGCGATGCCAGCCGGGACAAGGGCAGCCGACCAGGTGCACGTGGCGCTGAATCTAGGCAGTCTGATGCTGCCACTGTTTGTACTGATGCTGTCTGTGCTCTGGTACTTTCAGATTCAGTACCGGCAGTTTTTCACGGCCCCTGCCACTGCCTCCCTAGTGGGCATAACCATCTTCTTCAGCTTTGTGGCGTTTGGGATGTACCGCCGCTGAGGGGCACCCTGTCTGTTAGTGATCTCCTTGATGCACGCCACTTAAATATAAGTATATATTCACATCAATGCACAGATAACACACACACACACAGACACACGTGTACCCACATACCCACCACCGCCTACACACGGACTTTTGAAATGGATCTCTGAACTCTTGAAGTTGTTCTCGGATGAGACGGCAGATATTTAATGAAGTATCTGGCTATTTTTTTTTTCCTCCATCTGTGTGTTTTCAGTATGTGTTTGTATGTCATTTTTTCCATTTTATGTTGGGATTAGCACCTTTTATGTTTCTTTTACCCAGTTCTCTGCCATTGTTGTCAGACAAACAACACATTTTTACCTGTCATCAACTAACAGTATAATTTCTTAGAGTTCCTTTTTTTTTAATGTAAAGAGACGCTCATTGTGCCTACCCTTATCGCTCTCTTGTCACACACGCAAGCACTCAGTGAGGAGCTGGTGTTTGCCTCTGCTGTTGGTGAAGGTGGGGAAGACGACTGGTCTTGTGACTGTCCGAGCTGCTGGCGCGCCCATCTGCCTGCCTGTCTGTCAAACGCAGGGTGGGAGGACAGTGCAGGCAGCACTGCTGTTATGTGTTGGGACAGTAAGAATAATTTGTGTAAAATATGGCTTTTGAAACAGACAAAAATCTATTAAATCATTCTTTTATTTAACTGTGTTGTCTTGAATATATGCTGTCTATGTGTGTGACATATGTTTCAAATACAATACTACAAGGATGGACCTAAGGAAAGAAGTAACTGATCATTGCAATGCTTTACACAAGAAAGTTTTTTTTTCTATTCTGGAAACTCTGGTCTATTTTGATCATTTGGAGGAATTTTCTGGGTTTGAAATGCTCCACGTCTACACTTACTAGCGCCCTGCAGTAGCCAGTAAAGCGTGTCGACTTTCCCTTTAAACTGACTAAATAAATACTCAGACGGAGTTTGCGCGTGCGCCGACTTGACTGTCGCACTGAAAAAAGCCGAAACCGGCGGGTCTTGCAGACACGGGGCCTCTGTGGCCAGCATCCGTCCATCCCGACCCAATTCCCAGGGGAGGGGGGGAGTCAGGGAGTCTGTCTTGAGCTGCGAAGAAGTTCTGCGTACCGGACATAAAAGTGCTACATGGTCTTTCCTACAACAGCTTGCTACAGCCATCTCGCGGCAAACTCGCAGCAATGGAAAGAAAGGTAGGAGTGCACCACCACTTCACAGTGTCATAAATCCATTTCCCTCGGAATTTCTCCAGATGGTTTGCAGGAATGCAAACAGTCTGACAGTGCGCACCTGATCACCGCAAAGTCGGATAAGTAGCCCATTTCGTGAGGACGATGTTATGCGTGACACTATATAAAATAGTGACGTACTTCACATAGTGAAATGGAATGCCGCCTTGGTGAACTGCGCTTCGACGATAGAGAAGCCGAGAGTTAAATGGGACATGCGTAGGCCTACAGTATGTTTGGGTCTAATGTTAACTTCTCATTTCGTGGAAACAAGACATTCATCTGTACCAAAATGAATAAATCCGTCAGTCTCATGCAGGAAAATCTAACAATAATCTATGCCGTGCCACTTTTGCTGTTTCATCTAGAGACTGTTCTCTCATAAACCCCACAATTCTTCCATTAGAGGATTATCATCATTAGCATCATTAACACATGCTGTATGCTGTATGGTTGTTGTTAGCTCCCTCCACTGGGTGGAGACATTGAGTCTAATTAAACGAGTATTGACAAGGCATTGGGGACCTTGTCCAGCTATTCACTGCGGTCACATGCTAGAATTTTACACGAATTAATTACATAGGCTACACATTGGTGTTGCCAAATGAATTTGTGCTATAGCCTAATGATTACAAAATCTAAACAAAGTATTTATACTATACTGCACCAAGACTAAGAATAGGAGTATTTTTTTAGAAGTGGTTTTTTTTTTATTTTTTTTTTTTTTTAGATTTTTTTTTTAAGCAGACCTGCCCGATTCCACAACCACCTTTTCTAGGCTACTGTTTAAATAAGACATTGCCATTCTGTAGTATTTGCCTTTTCGTCTGGGAGACATTGGGGTTCCTATAAGGGGTCTTCAACATTAATAATGACTCCCCGACTATGAGGATCATTGTGTGAATCTAACTCCAAGACCTCCACCTTCTTGTGTACACTTAGGGTCAGAAGGACTGCTGGAAACTTGGGAATTTGTTAAGCAGAAATGGCAAGTTCTATATCATCCCTTTTTGTCCGTTTGTGGTTTGGATGCACTCAATGGGTGGTGCGTTTGTGGTGTTACTACAAATCCCCAGACATAATAGAACTATCCCATATTTGGGAGCCTGACAACTTTCCCATATCGGACACTTGGCAACGATTCAGCTCAGACTTCCTGTGTCTTGCCCCCAAGGTCCATTACTCTGATGTCCATTTCTTAAACTATCCATATACAGTACATGTTCAACAGTAACTCAGGCTTCTGTCATTAGAGTACAATTATTAACGTGTTTGTGAGCAATTTGTGTTCTTCGCCATTGCTGGCCGTTTCTGTCCTGGTTTAACCTTTACATGTGCAAAATAAGCTAGAGAACTCAGATTATACCCGAATAATAATTGAAGTCACACCAATCACATGTCTGTTGTGTACCAGTTTGAGGCTGTCGCTTACTTATCTCCATAATGGGCTGCTGGCCTGGCTGCACACTGCAGGCTATGCCTGATTCGGCTGCTTCTTCTGTGCTCTCTGCGGGTGTACAACAGCTGTGTGCATGTGTACCAGGCAAAGTGGGCCTTCGGGAGCCTCCCTGTCGGATCCCCACCCACTTCCCCCTCCACTCTGTGTGTGTGAGAGAGCTAGAGAGAGAGCTAGAGAGAGAGAGCGAGAGAGAGAGAGAGCAGGCATGTGCAGCTCTAGACTTGACTTGAACCACACGCTAACTAGCTTTTTGTAGGGAGAGCGCAGAGAGGCGAATATTGCGAAGAGAGGCGGGCCATCAGGGTTGGGGGGTGGGGGTCACTTTTGTAGAGGAAGGGGAGAGTGAGTTAGTGAGAGAGAGGAGCGTACAAGGCCGGAGAGAACGAGGGGGAGAGAAGCTGAATAGAGAGAGAGAGAGAGACTAAACAGGGGGAGAGAGAGAGAGGTGGCTCTTTTTTTTCTCTTATTCTGAATGGAAATGGAGGATTCTGCTGGAGGAGCTCGCAAAGCCACCAAGAGTAAACTGTTTGAGTTCCTTGTCCATGGAGTGGTAAGTGCATGACCTGGGTTGTTGTGTGTGTGTGTGTGTGTGTGTGTGTGTGTGTGTGTGTGTGTGTGTGTGTGTGTGTGTGTGTGTGTGTAACAGAGAGGTGGAGAGTGTGAGAGTGAAAAAGGGGGTAAGAGAGAAAGAGAGAGCATGCCAGTGTATCCATAGATTTTTTGGGAAGCCACGGGGTAAAGCGGGCACAGACACTGTGTGTTGCTTGGCAGCCTGAGACCAGAGAGTATAAGGAAACTGAGGGGAGTCAGGAGTCAGGCATTTCGGCTGGAATCTTTTTCAATTTTTTAAAGAACAGAGTGAGAGTGAGAGAGAGAGAGAGAGAGAGAGAGAGAGAGAGAGAGAGAGAGAGAGAGAGAGAGCTGTAGGAGGCAGGGGGAGGGGGCAGGAGAAGAGGGAGAGATTAGCGCTTTGGAAAAGCAGAAGAGAGGGAGGAAGCAGGCAGGCAGGCAGCCGCGCTGGCAACTGATGCAGAGGGAACAGCAGCAGTGTGTGTGTGGAGGAATGGGAGGGAATAGCGAAGATGTGCTTTGTGCCACACGTGGAGACACATGCCCGTTCACTGCCTGTTTCATGTCCGATCAGTATTGTATGGGGGAAAGTCTGTAGGTGTTCCAGCAGAGTTGAAGTCCAATGCTGCTTATTCACCAGATCTTGAATTGTGGGTGCACTGGGTGGTGCTGAAATGAGTTGACATGATATTACTTGGGTGCTCTCTAAGCTGAATAACACATACAAGTGTGGAGACTTAGTAGCCTACCTGTGGAAGACAAGGACAGGTCACTAAATCAGAACCTTCCAACTGGTCAAATGTCATATGCTCTGTCCTGTCAGTTATAGATTCCTCCTTGACATTTTGCTCAGGCTGACCTAAACCTCTCACTAAAGACTGCCACTACCACCACACTCCCAAACACACACACACACACACACACACACACACACACACACACACACACACACACACACACACACACACATTACACATCACTAGCAGTTACGGAGAGGCTACTTTCCAGTGTGCTCCCTGACTTTATCAGTTTTACTTTCCCCCAATCAGATGCCTAGGTCACGCTCTCGTGTTCCAGCCTTATCTGGCGTGAGCTTCTGGAGATGGCGTAGTATTTCCCCTTGCAAGCTCCACTGTTTAGTCTGGTCAGAATCGAAATGTTTCCACGGGTTTATATCTCGCCGTAATCTTTAGAACATAATGGTGCTGATTGTGCCAGAAACCTTGGTTGAGTCTCTCACCACACTTGAGTGAGAATATGAGTTTCTATGTGCACTCACTCTTTATCTTGGTTTGAGGAGAACGCCTATGCTTGGATTCATAAAGGATTTTGCAGGTAGAACGAGTTTAAAATGCTGAAGGAATTTGCCGTGGTTCAGCCAGTGCTCATCTTTTATTGCTCTGGTATGCCAGGCTTAGTTACAATGGCAGCCAAAGAAAAGCACAGATTCTGTGTGCCAAGCACATAAGTGACATTGAGATCGAAATGAAAGGGGTGGAATACGTGCTCCTTGCTTCCACAAACCGCAGTGGAGAGCAATTTGAGATGTTGCCTTTGACAATAACGATAACCCTTTTGAACAAAGAAAGCATTTCTTTCCATTTTTTTTTTAACCAGGCGTGGTTTGCTACCTATTCCAAAGAGCAAGTCGGCAGGCAGGCAGGCAGGCAGGCAGGCAAGCAGGCGGGTGAGCGGATGGGTAGGTCGACTGTTGCAGCCACAGCCCCTCGTTTTGGCCTCCCTCTGTGCCCCTCAACTCCTCCGCTGCGACCTTGAGAGTGAGAGATAGTCGGACAGGTGTGGGGAGATGTATCGCTGCCTCGGTTCCAGTTCCTGCTGTGTCCACATGTTCCCGTCCAGAGTCTCCTACACCAGCACGAGGCTCCCTGTGGCGTACGTGGCCTACTTTGGGACAAGGGTGTAGGGGGAAGGCAACTGCCCTATCCTTTTGACCTGGGCTGGGCTATGGGGGGCAGGAAGGGCGTGAGGTTGTTGGGTTGTGCTTGGGGGTTGTTGTTGGGGGTGCAGGGCTAAAGGAGATTGTCCATTGTGACTGCAAAGAGCAGGTGCTCCAGAGAGCCTGTGAGTGTGTCCCCAGAGAGAGTGTGGGTTTGCAGGGTTTGCAGAGCTGCTGTGGCTTAGCGCTTACTCGCTCGCTCGCTCCTCTGATCCTGCTCCATGCTGTCACATGGCACGGCAGGCAGCTGTTGGCTCCAGACTGACAAGCACAGGTGTGTGAGAGGCGCTCTGGCCCACATTGGCAGTGGCTCTGTTGCACTAAGTGTGTGTGTGTGCGTGTGTGTGTCTATGTGTGTTCTAGCCACCCTCGAAATGAAGTCTAGCAGATGGCTATGTGTGGCCGCACTGCAAATTACATTTGTGCATGATTGATTTACTCTCGTTCAGGAGTGTGTTCTGACGAAAAGGTGTTAGTAATGGACTGAATTCCATTGTTAAGCCCACTACCCTTAAAGTATGAACCTGATATAAATCCACTTCATGATTGACTGATTCCTGACAGTGAAAGGTAGGGTAGGGGATCCAGGAAAAATGTTCAAGCAAGCTAAATTTGAAAATACTGGTTTCTTCAGTATTTCCTTAAGTCTTGCCTCCAGAATACAGGATTCTTGCCACCAGAATATAGAGTGCTGTCTATGGCACAGAGGGGGGAGGGACAAATGACAGTTAAGTTTAATAGGTATGATTGGATGGTGTTTTTCCCATCCCTGTAATTCCAAAAGGTGACTAACAAATTTTAATTTTTGTATTTAAAGCATTTAATAATTAATTGGTTGCATTCAGGGTGTGAAGTAGCCTGGCAGAGCCATCCTACGTACTTACGATAAAATGAATTTTACCTCCATACGTGTCTGGACTAGAGCACCTACTTCAGTTCGCTCATGGTTTAGCCAATTAGCACACAGTTTAGAGCGATGTCTCTTAACTTGCCTGAACACGTTCGTCACTCTCCCCTTACTTTCGAATTACCTTTACAAAATTGATACATGACATTAGCTTTCATGATCTTGAGGACTTATTGCTGCTACGATGTCAAAATAAATTGGAATTAGCTAGCGATCTGTTACTGCTGAATGCGGAAGTGAGAGCCAGGTGAGAGGATACATCATACCCAAACGGAAACATGTTTCCATTGCATTGTTCCAGACTGTGACGGAGTCAAAAGTCGGCTTATTAGTAAGGCTAGGTGTGAAGGGGATTTTAAGCAAAAAAAAGTAGAAATTGCTTCAGGAAAACATCTAGCGGTACTTTTAAGATGTTAAGTGTGCAGCATTTAGGATTTAGAGACATTGGCTGTCAGCCAATTCTACAGGAGAAGTTTATAGAAGTTCATAGTTCTCAGGTTCTCTATACTGCTCTCAGTGTTTATAGTGTAAAGAAAGCATAGAATTTATTCATACTGTATGCATAGATACAACCATAAAAATGCTCAGAAGAGAAAGAGAGTAACAAAATTCTCTGTTTGACTCTCCAAAGCGCCCAGGGATGGCCTCCGGGGCCCGGATGCCACATCAGGGGGCTCCAATGGGGCCTCCAGGACCTCCTTATGGAAGCGCTAACTCCGTACGGCCTGGACTTCCCAACCCTGTGCTGGACCCGGGCCGCAAACGCCCAGCCCCCACCCAGCAAGTCCAGCAGGTCCAGCAGCAGCAGCAACAGCAGCAACAGCAGGCGGCCATTCAGCCCCGGCCCAGAAAGTGAGTAACACCAGCAGCTGCTCCGCTATTGGCCATTTCTCTCTCTCGCTCTCTCTCTCTCTCTCTCTCTCTCTCTCTCTCTCTCTCTCTCTCTCTCTCTCTCTCTCTCTCTCTCTCTCTCTCTCTCTCTGTGTCTCTGTCTTCTTCCCCTTACCCATGTCTCACTTTCCATGGCTGCAAATCCTGCCCTTTTCTGCAGCTGCTTCTCTGTTTGATGTTTAATACATGCAGTACATGCATACATGTGTGTGTTCAGTGGCATCCTCCAGACCCTCTACTGAACCAAACAAGTCTGTGCTCCAAACACCTGCTTGACCTAGAACACAGCAGCAGAGGGCTGACTAATAGGCTCTGATGATCACCCTCAATCTGGATGTGTGGCTGCTGTGTGCTGCTTGCCTGCTGTGCATTTATCAGAAGTGACCCCTAGTGGCGGTAGACCATATCCCTTTGGCTTTCCAATCAGATGCCACAAGTCCATCCTTAATGAGTCTGATCCCAATGCTAGACCACAGGACCATTTTAAAGGGGAACTAGGCAGCTTTTTCTGTTTGAGATATCTCTTTTATCAGAGAATTTGTTTTGGGTACCATCTTCAAATTAATGTGCATAAGATATAGTTATACGAAGGATAGATACATGCAAGTTTACTCCCACCAACCATGTTACAATGTTACAACATAGCATTGCAATTTTTTTGCTAGCAGACATCATTAGCATGTTCTAGACTCCTGTGTTATTTTATCTTAAAATATGGTGGACTATTCGCCAAAAGTTTGTACTGGTGTCATGTTTTAACTTATTTTAAGACAAAATCACACCGGATTTCTTCTTTAACTTACTGCATGGACCATAGAAAAACACTGCCCCTTTTCCTCGGAATGATGCATGTACAGTAGCCTATAGCATACTTGTGATGAAGAGCTGACAACACTTGTCAGTGACTGTTCTACCCCTGTTGAATCATTGTTTAATTAGAACCCCCCATTGACCTGTAGGAAACCTGTGGGATTCCCAGGAGCCAATGAGATGGCCTCGAGACAGATCGACATGCGAGAAGTCCAATCAGATCCCCCAATTGGATCCAAGTAGGCGGTTTCTCCTGCTGCATGTTTAGTTTTAAATGCGTGCGTGTCTGTCTGTTGGATCTGCCTCCTTCTGCAGCCTGACTAACTAGCGGTCTCCCTGATCATTCTGCATGCGTGCACCAACAACTTGGAGGGCAGGGGGGGGGGTACTCAGTGCCACCATGTCATGGCCCATGCTGCAGCCAAGCCTCTCTCTCAATAATGAATAGCAGCTGCTGTTGCTCCATTTGAGCACTGGCAAAGATGAGTCGTCTGCCACAGTGCTTTTTGCTGCTGGTTAGCAGACTGTGAGCCATGTGTGCGGAGTTTGCATGGACTCCCTGTCTTGTTAGTTTCTCTGTATTCCTCTATGTGTTTCTCTCTACTCTATGTGTTTACTCTATTCTCCCTCTCTGTTCTACGGTCTCCATACTGTATGTCCTCTAATGCACCGTATGCTCGCTCATTTTTGTCCATTCCCCTCCCTGTGTCTCTTTGGCCAGCTCTCAAGGTTCTCTGCACCCTCTGAAAGAATGTGGAGGGTTGTCATGCCTTGCCCTAGGCTTCTTCTTCTCTCTATCACTCTCTTTAGTTGACTTTTCCTCCTCATCCTCCCTTCTGGTTGCAAGCATGTGCACCCGTCCCACCACCCACCCACCCTACCCACCCACTTCACTTCACTTGACTTCCTGTCCGATCTCTCTGGAGTCCCGAAGGAACCGCGTGTGGTTTGAGATGGAAACTGTTGGCCATGAGAAAGTTTATCCACAGCTGAAGGGGGGTGGGGGGGTCTTACAGATCACAGTGGACAGAGATTGTTGTGTTGAGAGTTTGGAGTCTGGAAGGCCTTGAGGGTAAATGGCTGGTTAACCGGTGTCTAACTGGGGTGAGGGACGCAGTTGATGAAGGAGAATTGGTTTGAATAGAAATGGCTTTGTGTTAACAAGCTAGTGCAATGTAAACCTTGAGGTCAGACATGCTGTCAGCACTTACAGTAAGTCAATGTGGCTAGTATGAAAAACCACCCACGCTTCATAGCTAGGAGACAGTGGGAATAAATGACCTTCACCTTAGCTCCTCAAGAATTAGCAAATATGATTTTACTGCAAGTGAGTGTGTGCATGCATGCCTTTTGTCTACCTTGGTTTCACTGTACTCTCCCCGACACACACACACAGGCTCACACAGGCAGACACACACACACACACACACACACACACACACACACACACACACACACATCTGGATTGGCTGAATGGGTCCCAGTTACTCAGCAGATGGCCTGTGGACTCTGTTAGCAGTCACCATAGTAACGTGGCTTTTTCCTCTTTTTCTCTGTTTCTTCCCCTGTCCTCATTCATAGTGCCAAGAGAAGGAAAATGGCAGACAAGATTCTCCCTCAGAGGGTGAGCAGCTTCACTAGTCATTGTTTATTTATAATGTGTGTGTGTAGCCGTGTGTGTGTGTGTGTGTGTGTGTGTGTGTGTGTGTGTGTGTGTGTGTGTGTGTGTGTGTACTCATGCACAATTAGTCTGTGTCTATCTTCAGACATGCTCTTGCCGTTGGTAAGAGGGAAACATTTAAATGGAGAGGTTGAGGCGACAGGACGGTAGAAGGGTAAGACGGTAGAAGGATAAAAAGAAGGATTTGGGGCCATCGCCTCCTGTTGACTTCATGCTCACGACACAAGCAACACTGTTGCGGAGCCCCCCAGTGATTTTCTGGGGGGGTTATTTCTGAGGCTTTTGAGGAGGGTGGCAGTATCATGTATTGTACTTATGCCACAATCTGGGAAGAGGAGTAAGGTATTATTCAAGGATCATTCTTGTCTGTAAGACCTGTAAATATGACATGATTGTGATGAACTTCAACGTTTATTTGACATTTTAACATTGAGTGGAATAGAAGCTGTCAATCCAGATCATACTGGATAAAGCCAGCATGGCATTCAGTGTGGAGTAGCTATCACTGACAGACGAGTACGAGTGTAAACAAGGCCTACTGTAGAAGTGATGCAATGTGTTGAAATGAGTCTGCTGTCTCACACCCTCAAGTGCGGTATCATTATGTGTGGCTGTAGTTTTTGCTGGAGGTTATTGCTTTTGGAGGCTTTACATCTAGTTGATGAGGACGATGGTGCCATGTACAACATCAACAGAGCTACATAGAGCTCAAAACATATCTACATAAAGTGTGTGATGTGTGTTTGTGTGTGTATGTGTGTTGGGGAGGGGCAAAATCATGGTTCAGCAAAGGACAAGACAGTGGAGTATCATTGCAGACAATAATATGTGATGTTTGGTGCAATAAGATGCAGGAGGTAGATTAGGTTGTATGTGAGTCAAAATGGGGTGTATTTTGTGTATGGAACGACCTTGTGTCTCACCATCAGATCCGTGAGCTTGTCCCAGAATCACAGGCCTACATGGACCTGCTGGCTTTTGAACGCAAACTGGACCAGACCATCATGAGAAAAAGAGTGGATATCCAGGAGGCTCTCAAAAGACCAATGAAGGTATATGTATGTCATGTATATATGCCTTTGGACCAGCAGGCTATCAGTAGCTATTGGAAGTACAGGAGGACCAGGATGCTTCAGTCTATTGTTGTAGATTCTTGCTAATTATTTTGTAATGTAAAATCATAATCAGAGAAATGAAAGCATAGTGAAAAGTGAATGGATTTTTCTGGTGGCTGAACATGTCTGTCTTTACTGTAGCAAAAGCGCAAGTTGAGACTGTATATCTCAAACACCTTCAACCCCGCCAAACCCGAGGCTGATGACTCAGATGGGAGCATTGCATCCTGGGAACTACGAGTTGAAGGAAAGCTACTAGACGACGTACGTAGCCCGTCATGCTGCATCATATTTTCTTGTTCTCAAGCTTTTAAGATCTCCCTTGTTATTTTCACACCCTCATTGTTATTCCACACCTCTACCTGTGATGTTTCATTTTGTTTTTTTATTTACTGTACTGTAATTATGCATTCAGAAGTACTATGCAGGTTGGACATAGTCCATGCTATGCCAGTATTTCAGCTGTGTTGAAGAATCTATTTGCTATCTATAACATGCAGGGAAGTGATGTGTTGTGTGCGTGTTTGAATAGGGATGTGTGGGTGGGTTGTCAGTCACGCATTCTAATATCCCATCATGCCTTTCACTCCTTTACCAGCCTGGGAAACAGAAGCGAAAGTTCTCCTCCTTCTTCAAGAGCCTGGTCATTGAGCTGGACAAGGACCTCTATGGGCCAGACAATCATTTAGTTGAGGTTAGTAGCTCTTGACATTTATTTATTTAGTAGCTCTTGACATTTATTTATTTACTTCTCTCTCCTGCAACCACAAGGAATGTGTAGTCAGTGTCAGTAAATAGGAGCTCATCCATTTCTATAAACCGTGAAGATGCGCTGTTGTGTTTCTATTACAAAAAGCTACAGTATGCACAGAAATGTGATAAATACGCAAATCACCCTCATGTTAGTCGCATTATTGGGAAGATGTGAATTTGCAGGTGTTACCCTCTAAAGTTTTGTTATTCGCATACTGGAAAATTAAACACGCCTAGTTTCATTGTGGACAGAGAGCATTCGATTCTAAATAAAGTTAGGATGAGCTGTTACACAAACACACTCTCAAAAATGCATATAAAATAGTTCATCATTTAGATGCTTCAAATGACAAGTCTTCAAGGGGGGTTCAAGGGGGGTTTGGGATTCAGTCACTCACTAACTAAGTGAAAAGAGATATACTTGAGACTCAGTGACTACAGTTGGGATTGGTATTTTGTCTTTTTTGCCCTCAATGGTGCCTAACCCATTTAGGGTGAAGGTTGAGGGGGTTAGGTTGGGGTTAGAGTTAAGGTAGTGCCTTAGGCTGTGCTCGAGGAAGGTGCCATTGAGTGTTGGGATTGGCACTTGGCACAGTATAGATACAGTATAAATTGAAAGACTCATATAGCATGGTGGCACATGTGATGGCATGATATTCAAATCAGTCATAACAATATAGAAGGAGTAACTTTGAGTTTCCATTCATTAAAGCCTAGACAGCCTGTCTCACCCACTATTCCAGATGCCAGGCCAGAACAGAGTCCAGTTTATTACAGTAAGACTTACAATGTACATCACTCGGCAGATAAAGTTGAATTAGACACACCTCATAGAACAAAGTAGCCCTCAAAGCAGCACAGGGGAAAACTAAAGACAATACATTTCCCATCAGACATCCCTGACCAGAATATATTTACCAGGTGGATAATTATAATGGATATGGAGATAGATAATTCGATTGTGTGGTTATTTCTGCTTCACTGCATGTCAAGAAACAAAAACATACATACCTTAAGCAAGGAGTAAGAATTTAAATGTTAGTGCGGGTAATGTCTAGCCTGACATAGCCCGCCCATAATACGAATGTTCATCCGTATCCATGGTCTGGGAACGGTCCTCTGGGGCGTGTTTACATCGGTAGAGAGTCTACCGGCCAATAAGCGAAGCTGATTAGACGAGCTGTCCAATCGTTTCAAATCAGAAGTGAATGCCCTCCCCTCCGCAGTATAATCGCGTCAGGTTAAAGAACCCCCAGACCATGAATACGGATGAACAGCAGTATTATGGTCGGGCTATGTCGGCATTGAGTAAATGACTGGGTCACTGAACAAAAACGTTCAAAAGAATGTAGGCTATTTGAGAAGAGCCATGCATATTCTAAACATTTTGCTTCTATACACAACATTCTCAACCAAATTAACATTTTTATTGTGGATGGATAAGAAGCCAGCTGTTTTTTAAGAAAGTGGTACTGTGTAGCTTTTTCATGATTTTTTTTTTCATTCTTTTCATTCTATTCAAAGTGTCCTTGGTGATTGTTAATAGTTTTTTTTAATACCTCATTGCAAGTAGAAGTTGGAAATTTAATTTGTTAAAAACACTGTTGAAAAAAATGCAGGCCAATGCCAGGCCAGCATGACAGTAGTGACTAACAATCTTTTTTTTTTTTTTTTCATTGTGCCATTTTAAATAGCTAGAGCCTTCACAAGGTTTTCCAGACTTTGCAAAGCACTAAAATGATTTTTCACTCAAGCTGTGACTGTGTTTGCTAATATTACTGTAGTCAGTGCAGTGCCATAGAAACTTGTTGTTTGAGCATAATGATTGTATCCTAACAGTGGCATAGGACCACCACTACCCAGGAAACTGATGGCTTTCAAGTGAAAAGACCCGGAGATGTCAATGTACGATGTACTTTACTGCTTATGCTGGACTACCAGGTAAGGCAAACATGTGACTTGTGTACCATGAAATGTACTGAGTCAAATTATATTCAACTGGTGTGACATGCAGTACACACACACTACAGTTTATACAACAGATGACCAACTTGGTAATATCCTATTGCTGCTAAAATTGTTAAAACCTTCCACATGAACAGTCAGAACTGAGAAGGGCCTAGATAAAAATAGTGACTTTGACAAATTAGTGATCACACAATCATCAAAATGTTTCTGTAGCTCTGAATACTTTGACTTGACAGGTACCAATGTTTCTGTCCCCCCTCCCCCGAGCAAATTGGCGTCACTTTTCAAAGTGTGCCTTCTGCACACTGTATGATTCAGTGGAATGCTCAGTGAAATTCCGCTCTGGGCTCATGAGGCTCGGTCAGAATAATCTACTGTTCCTCAGCCATTCTTTTTTTGCTTTTAGCCTTGTTGCTTTGGTTATTTTGTAGGAGGAACATACCTCTGACTCACGCTAAGCTTTGCTGTTGATAGTGGGTTTCATTTTTCACTGCAGGATGCCTTCTAAGTTGCTTTGGGTAAATGGTCTGCTAAGTGCATAAATGTAAATGTAATGTTGGAAGTTCATTGTGCCCTGACAAGATTCATGGCATGCCAGTTTCAAGAAAGTAGCACCACGTTATATACACTTTTCTGAATTGCCTTTTGGTGGACACCTTTTTAATCTTTGAACATGAAGCCCAGATAATGGTTCTCACATGGTGGTGTGATAATGTAGGATTATAGTGTAGCTTATTACTAGAGTCTACAACTGAGCGTTGAATCAATTGTTTGACCTAGAGCTTAAAAAGGTGCAAGCAATGGAGGGAGAAAGTCAATATGATGATAATTGACTGATGGTTGTAATAAAGTCAGTGTGTGAATTAGAGGCTCGTTGTTGCTTTAAAATGGCCTCCCTGTGGCTAGGCAACAGTTTGTACATTATAATTATATTCGCAGTTCCTTGGCAATGAAGGTTTGTTGTAATATATTGAGGACTGAGAACCTAGTGGGCCGTAACTAATATTTTGGTCATAATTGAGTTGTATCAAATGAAAGCTCTAAAGAGCTCTTTCCACTGACAAAAATATAGAAGTAAAATATTAATACATGTAGATCTATTAAACAAAAGCCTAAAGTTTTAACTGTGAACACACAACAGTTAGAAGCAGAAGGGCATAAGTGCATTTGACTAAATATATTATTAGTCATCATTATGTGTTGTGTCATCCATCTGTGCCAATAAATGTACTTTAAAGAGCTAAATTCAGTACAGAAAGTAGCATAAGAACTGTAGTCATTTTTGTTTTGGCACTCCTGTAAAGTCTATTTTTGATCTATTTTGTCCACTTTGGTCCACTGTCCCTTCTTTACTTTCTTATATACCAAAGACTAAGGGATAAGGAAATTTAAGGAAGAAATCTTGACAGCCTTTGATGGTACCAGCAAATTCAGCAACAACAGCAATCCCTGCCCTGCTCTCTGCTGACATTTTGTGGTTAGTCTTTGTGTTTGACCATTTTCTCTGTCAGCCTCCTCAGTTCAAACTGGACCCACGGCTGGCCCGTCTCCTGGGCATCCACACTCAGACACGCTCCTGCATCATCCAGGCCCTGTGGCAGTATGTCAAGACCAACAAGCTGCAGGACTCCCATGAGAAAGAGTACATCAACTGCGATAAATACTTCCAACAGGTGCTCTATCTTCTACCAGTCTCAATTGCACTTAAGAAGTCATAACACGTGACTTACGACTTTTTTGCATTTTTATGTGTATGTGTTAGCGATGACAGTTGGCAGTGACTTGGTGAATCTTGAATAGCTGGGGCTGTTGTTTATATCAGCGCTGACGTGTTTGATTTCAGCATTTCTTACTCTCTTTCTTGCAAAATGTTCTCCCTCAATCACACTTAAATTTGTCTGCCATTTCCTTTTCAGATCTTTGACTGTCCTCGTTTGAAGTTCTGTGAGATACCCCAGCGTCTCACTAATTTGCTGCTTCCTCCAGATCCTATAGTCATAAACCATATCATCAGGTATCACCGTTTACTCTTTTAAATTGGTCACAGTGAAGCAATTCATTTATAAAATGGGGCTAATTGCTGTTAACACAATTGCAAATATACAAAATAATGAAAACTCATTAATGCATATGAAACATACTTTGTTTTTGTGTTATGGTAGAAATGCATTTTATTAAAAAATAAGGCAAATTGTTTTCAACAGTGTGGATCCAAACGATCAGAAGAAGACTGCTTGTTATGACATAGATGTGGAGGTAGATGACCCTCTGAAGACACAGATGAATGGCTTCCTGCTCTCTACAGCCAATCAACAGGAGATTGCCATGCTTGACAATAAGGTCAGCTCTCCACCTCTTCTTTTGCAAAGGCAAACCAAGGTCATTGGCTGTAACAAAATAACATTACTCTTATTTTATATTGATACAAAGTTGTGTGTTTCCACCCATCTCATTCTATCTTTTCTCTCTCATCCGGTATGCCATAGATTCATGAGACTATTGAGTCTATCAACCAGCTCAAGATCCAAAGAGACTTCATGCTGAGCTTCTCCAGAGACCCTAAAGGTTACATAGAGGACTGGCTTTGTTCCCAAAATCGTGACCTGAAGGTGAAACAACAACTACTGCTAACTGTTTTATTCTTTCACTTTACACCTGCAATGCACATAAAACACTTTTCATACACAGGTTTTATTTATAAACTCTGGGAGTAGTTCTTGACAAAAGTAAAATATTTTCTGCTTGAAGGCCTTCAGTGTCTTGTATAAATCTGTGTTCTGACTGTGTGTGCAGTTAATGACGGATGTGGTTGGAAATCCAGAAGAAGAGAGAAGAGCAGAGTTTTATAAGGAGCCTTGGTCACAGGAAGCTGTCAGTCGTTACTTTTATAGCAAGGTGTGTCCTCTTATCAAAGTCAGCAATGTGTTAGATCAATTTGGATTCAGATATTAAATAAGTGTCTTGATTTTGATTAGATACAGTATAGAGGTATTCACATTTGGTTCATCAACTGTTTTTTTTTCTCCATGTTTTGTTTCCAGATTCAACAAAGAAGATTAGAGCTTGAACAGGCTTTGGCAATGCGCACCACCTAAACTGTTCCCTATGGGAAAAATGCATCATTTTGTTTGTGGAAATGTCAAATTGAGTCCTCCATTTATGACCATTTTTAGCCTTGTTGGATCAGACAACCACTGATCTATAGATCCCAACATAATGACATGAGATTTCAGGAGTCTCAAAGACAACAATAAAACTTGAAGAAGAAAACTCCAATCTGACAGTCCATTTGACTGCCTTTGGTGTACTCTGAAACAACATGCAACTGACAATGTTATGGGATCTTACATTGCATTTTTAATACTGCTTCAATCTTGATGGCCTTTTACAAAGCACTGATAAAGCTACCAAAATATACATTGTTTTCTGTGTCTTTGAAAGTCGTAATATTTTTTTGTCTGGTGATGTAGATGTTGTTAGATGTTTGTCAAGGTTTTTTGTTGTGATTTTGCTGTGACGTCCGTCAAACAGAATCTAAAAAACACCATTTCTAATCAGAAATGTTTCTGGGTAATACAGCTGGTAGTTAGTGTGCCCATTTAACCTGAAGCAGAATTAAACACATTCTGTAAGTGGATAGTCTCAACACTTGAAACAACAGTAGTAACAGAGCAGCTTACAACAGGCAAAAAGATTGTAAGATATTACTTATCTGTAGAATGAAGAGATTTGGTGTCTGCAGTGGTATTCTGAAATGAATGTAGTACCGTTCATAAACACTGCCTGGTGTTGTGTATTTTATATCTTGAGTGTTTAGTGTTGTGGCCCACTAAATGTACTGTGGCATCAAATGAACAATCACAAAGAGAATGATCCCCATATGGTGTTACTATTAGCCACATGTCTCTTTTTTCCTATAGCATTTTAATTTTGTCAAGTATTAAACAATTCAGTCCCCATGCATATCACTAAGGGATGAATGGTTACCTGCTCAAGAAAAAAAGTTGTTCTTTGTTTTTTACATTGAAGAGAACCGTGATTTGCACTTTTTCTTACTATTCAGCACCTTATCCACTTTTGTAACTGTCTTCAATGAGCCTTATGAATGCATGGAGTGGATCACGAAAAGATTTCTTTCTTTCTTTTTTAATGAGAAGTATGCATGCTGCATGACCAGAATGTTTTCCCCATAGGTATTCTTAAAGCCCAAAAGCTTTTTAGGGGTAACCTATACAGTGTATGTTAAAGCATTGTAAAATGCCCAATAAGCAAACAAGAGTTTACCAAAGTGTTAAGTCACACAAACCAGCTCATCCGTGTAACCTGTGAGCAGCCCCACAAAAGTACCCTTTTTGTGAAATCTTTACATTTTTGTTACCTCGGCCTAATGAAATGGACTATCAACAGAGCAGTTGACATTTTGTTGAACTATGGCAGCTATTGTTCATTTGTTCACCATAGAGACATCAGCTTACATGAAGTAGTAAACTATTTTAAGGTTTTTTTTTTATTATTACCATTATATATTTACTGTCAGTGTGATGACATTGTGATTTTCTTAGCCTATGTGTCGTGTGGTTGTTTGCATGCTGTTAAAATCCCTAACTGATGATCTAACTTTCAATATAGCCTACCAACAGCAAAATGGGAAATAAAAGAAAACTACAGTATGAATTCTGCATTTTATAATTTTTTGTTCCCCTCTACTCCCCTCTATGACATGTCTGTATTTATTATTAAACAAACAAAAACAAAAGGCCTGTCGATTCTGAGAGGTGATGCCTCAATTTAGTGGCTATTGTAAGATGGAGACAAATAAGATTTTATAGCCATTGGGGACTGGGCATTTAAAAAACAAAAATCAGGCCCAGTAATTACACAACAAGGTATGATTCTATCCTATTTCCACGGCATTGGACTTATGAATCAGTACTGACTACACATGATTGCTCATCAACAATTGCATAAATATGATGCAATGATTTCTCTCATACTGCGTAGGGTGCCTACAGTTTGCTTCACTTTCCTAACCCAACTCTGTCTGGAGGGTGGAGCTAAGAACCGAATTCGTAATACCATTGGTTAGCGAGCCGGTATTGGGGCCACGCGCGATTCTGCTTCATTCCTGCTGGTCTACCGGTGTCGGTGAGCAGGAAGAGGGTGAGTTCTCATTGATAAAGGCCTTTCGTCAGAAGTATTTCGATTAGTATGTTTAGAAAATCGTCGTCGTATGTAACTAATCCGTTTATTTTTCTGTTTTGCCGTTTTAATCAACCCACGTATAAGACCTTGGCCTTGTAAAGTTATATCTGCATAGCTTGGATACCGTTAGCTAATATAATGCATTGTTGAGGCCGGACCACACGAGCTGGGTGTTTTAGCTTGTCGCTATATTGTTGGTAAGTTAACGCTATATTTGTCGTAACGTTGGCTCGTTGATGTGTTGTCGTTAGATAAAGGTTTTATTCGCCTTTTGTTGAAATATGATCAAGTAGCATACTGCCGATTAGCAAATGCTCACCACCTGGGTTAGCTATCGATAGCTAGGGTTAGCCAACTTAGCTGTTCGTTGTCCCGTGTAGGCAGCGATCTTTTTGAGGCCTCATGGTGTTGCCGGTGTATGCTGTAACGTTACAATCGGGCTCTAAATCACCGATAGAGTACAATGCCTGATTCATTATCGCGTTCAGGAACTTTCTCTATCGATCTATCGATTTTAACCTGACACTTTTTGGCATTCGTTTAGGAGAATCCTCAAACTATATATCCAAGCCACTGCGTTGCGACTGTTCACTTACGAACACGTGATCTTTTTTTGGCTAGCTGCTGAAGTCAGCTGGCTGCTCTCGTATCGAGCTGTCCATGGTAACTGGTATGGATGCTATGATCACAACTGATTAGGCCATGTTGGATGTATCTTAACTGTAGCATTAGCCTACTTGTCCACCATCACTAGTATTTAAAGGAGTCAAGATAACTTTTGTGTTATGTCTAATGTTGCATACGGCCGGTCTAGGAAATGGCGTAAAAACGTGAACTAAAGTAATGTTTGTACAGGTTACTAGATTGTATGCCTTTATCAGGGCAGCCTAAGTATTGTGTTATCACGTTCACCCACAGTTCAGTTTAGTACCATGTCTTCTACAACACCTGTGCATGCACTGCTCACAGGCAGTGAAACAGCCCTAACGTTACTTTGGATGCCGTACTTGAGGCCTGTTGTGTTTGTTTTAGGATCAACTGGTCATAAGTTTGATTCATGGCCGAGAGGTTAATCGAGTTTTCTCAGCCAAATATTTCCCTAGATTCATTATGTCGATCTCCCGTACATATAGTCACCCGGTCCCACAGCAGCATGGTGTGGTATCTGTGCCCAGTTTTGATTTTTTCTCTCTATTTATTTCTGTAGGTTGTTTGCATCTCGGGTTTTCAGTCGCCATGCCGTCCGATTTAGCGAAAAAGAAAGCGGCGAAGAAGAAAGAAGCTGCTAAATCTCGCCAGCGTAAGAAACCCGAGGAGACAAATGGCGTGAACGGCGAGGGTGAAAGCCAAGAGAATGGAGCGGCAGATGCTGGTAAGACCTCAGCATGTTACTTAGCCTAATTGCTATTGCGGGAGGCTAGGCTGTGGAAACATGGCATACTATTGTGAAGTACCTTTTCATATTGGAATTAGACACTTTGTTAACATGTCCTTCCCAGTCTTGCTTGATCCACGTTATCTCGAGTTGCCACTTTGTCTGATGTTGCGTTGCTCATGTGTTAGGAGTGGCGGGTATTACCAAGGAGATAGATGAGTTTGAGTTGGCGAAGACTGAAGCAAGGGCGGTCACGGGGGTGCTGGCCTCCCACCCCAACAGCACAGATGTCCACATCTCTAGTTTGTCCCTCACCTTCCACGGGCAGGAACTTCTGAGCGACACCAGCCTGGAGCTCAACTCAGGCCGTCGCTATGGCCTCATTGGACTCAATGGAACAGGTGAGGTTAATAGTGATGCATTTGGTGCTCTTGCTCTCTTTCACAATTGTGTTCATTGTCACTGCAAGTAAATAATCTTATAGCACTAAATTGAATTATGAAATACACTGCAATTAACATGACTTAAAATGCTTCAATTAACAATTTATTAGTATCTGTGTTGTATTCCAAATGGCACTCTGTTCAGCAATTATGCATTATGGGGGAAGCTAATCATCTCCTTTGGCATTTTTCTTGTAGGCAAGTCTATGCTGCTGTCAGCCATTGGCCACAGAGAGGTACCCATCCCAGAGCACATTGATATCTACCACCTGACGCGGGAGATGAGGCCCAGTGACAAGACGGCCCTGCAGTGTGTGATGGAGGTGGACGAGCAGAGGATCAAGCTGGAAAGGGAGGCTGAAAGGCTCGCACATGAGGACGGTGAGTGTGTACACACACACACACGCATACACAAAGTTGCGGGCTACTCACCCACGTTTTCATAGGAGCTGTGCTTGTTGTGCCAGTTTCCTTTCCTAGGCGTGGCACAGTAAATATCCACCTCTTTTGATTGTGTTCCTCACTTTTGACTGGTCATGTGGGGGCAACATCAAGAAAGGAACAAGATGAAATGCATGCCTAAAACATTTCCTCTCCAAATTGGGCCTGCTCAGGAACCTGTGGGTTTCTGAAACGCAAAGTAATCCCTACCTATTGGCGATAAATGATCATATCGTTCTTCATTTTGTGCGCGTCTGTCTGTGTGTCCCCTCAGCCGAGTGCGAGAAGCTGATGGAGCTGTATGAGCGTCTCGAGGAGCTGGATGCCGACAAGGCTGAGATGCGTGCCTCGCGGATCCTCGACGGCCTGGGCTTCAGCCCTGCCATGCAGAAGAAGCAGATGAAGGACTTCAGCGGAGGCTGGAGGATGCGAGTGGCTCTGGCCAGGTGAGTTTCTTATCATTCTCGAGGACACGATGATGCCCCCTCTGTCTTGTCATAGCTTTTGCCAGTAGGAACAGTGGGGTTTAAAATTGAGATTTCTTAAGTTGTGTCCATTATGTTACATTACCTTCCATCCATATCTTAAGAGCTGCCGTCAAATGATGAACAAAAAGGCCGAATGAACGTGCAGTCGCCGAGCAGTTTGTTCAAAGTGCGTCTGCGCAATGACAAAAACTGTCCGAAGCGTTTTTCTGATCCATGCAGCTCTGGAGAGTCATTTCACTATGTCAAGTACTAGCTACTGCAGCAGTGGGCATAGTTGGTCTTCAGCTGTTGGGTGGCAGTTTGGAGGCAGCCATCTTTAGTGGCTTGTATTCTTTTCTCCAGGGCGCTGTACCTGAAGCCCTTCATGCTGTTGCTGGATGAGCCCACCAATCACCTGGATCTGGAGGCGTGTGTGTGGCTGGAGGAGGAGCTGAGAGGGTGAGCATCTGTCCAATCATGAGGTTTGAAATTTGATTATGGACCAGTAGTATTGTAGTATTGGTATGTAAATGTAGATTTTATGATGGAGAATCGAATCAAACAAATGCATACAGTATGTGCTGTACTTTATAATGAGTTATTTTCAAACTGAAGTAATATTCAGTGTTTTGTATGTTAATTGTAGTTATTTTATTAATGAAGGAATATTCAGTGGATTTGGCTAGTAAATATTGGTGAAATGATGTAAACAAAAGGCCGAATTGTAGTGCCCCATTAAGACACAGTACTTGATGTGATGGTGCTTTGACAAAAACCTCGGTGAAGCGTTTAACTGATCCCCCACTGATGGACAGTAGATGAACCACTCCACCACTTCTTAAGGAGGGCTACATTGACTCTATCTCTTGCTCTCCTTGATTGACAGATTCAAGCGCATCTTAGTCCTGATCTCACATTCCCAAGACTTCCTTAATGGTGTGTGTACCAACATTATTCACTTGCATCAGAGGAATCTCAAATATTACACGGTGAGGCGGCACCCTCATTCACATGGGCCTCTCTAATCAACCGCAGACACACAAACACATATACACATTGCACATGCTTGCATTTTTCTTTTCCTAGCCCACTTCTCATCCTGCCGTGTTGTTGTTGTTCAGGGTAACTATGACCAATATGTGAAGACCAGAGAGGAACTGGAGGAGAACCAGATGAAGCGTTTCAACTGGGAACAGGACCAGATTGCACACATGAAGGTAGGAAATGATGATGACAAGCCTCACCGCAATCCTTGGTTCCAGTTGGTAAACCCAAGCTTGTAATGGACTTGTACATTTAACACTCAATAACCTAGTGCAGAGGACAGTAGGAATGTGTGTGTTTTTGTTCTGCATCCAATTTCTCTATTTGCTAAAGCCGTTCCTCATGCAAACGATATTCTCCATCCCACACACAGAACTACATAGCCCGGTTTGGCCATGGCTCTGCTAAGTTGGCCAGGCAAGCCCAGAGCAAAGAGAAGACTCTGCAGAAGATGGTGGCCTCAGGTCTGACCGAAAAAGTTGTGAATGACAAGGTGAGCGAAGTTGCTAAGTAAACATTTCCAGCTATGCAGCACGATTTGGGCGTCTTCAAAAAAGTTTTACAGTCATCAGGAAATGGTGCATTTTTACAAGGCATTATTCTGTAGGAATTCAAAAGGACGGTTCATTGTGGTTTTCTGTCAGTTATGAAAGTATATTATGCAAGAAGGATTCCAGCCAAGCGAGGTCATCAGAAGTTGCCAAATTGGTTGTTTGGCTTAACATGCCCATTGCCTACCTGGCACTACCTTTTGCTGGCACTGCAAATTGTGCCAAGTTGCTGTCCCTGTGGTTGTCGCCGTGACATGATGTGAACAAAAGGCCGAATTGTAGTACCTCCACCAGGCAGTTTTGTTCTCCGTGTGGAGGTGCATTGACAAAAACTAGACCGAAGCGTTCAGCTGATCCGTCGGCACAACCATCTCAAAAATATTGAATAGGTCAACCGCAGAATACCGTTGGTCACAAGTCTTAACATCTCATCATGTTTCTTCCTCCCTTTAGACCCTGTCATTTTATTTTCCTCCCTGTGGGAAGATACCCCCTCCTGTCATCATGGTGCAGAATGTCAGCTTTAAGTATTCGGATGACACGGTAAGACCCCATTGCCCACTGATACATCCTGGTTCTTTGACAAACTTGGGTTGAAACACACATGACATGTAGGCATTGAGGATCTGCATTTTTGTTCAGTTGATGGCTGAATGCCACTCTTCACTGTCTCCTCTTGGCTCATAGAAAAATCCCTAGCTTAGCACCACCCCCTTAAGACTGTACCCTGTTATTACATGTTAAGCTTAGCAGAATGTTTCCTAGAAAATGGAACCAGCTTTTTTTCCCCCGCTGTGTTTAAATTTGTTTTTTTTTTCACTACTTCTCCCATGTACTAACTTTCTGCTTTTGTTGTCCTGTAGCCATATATTTATAAAAACCTGGAGTTTGGAATTGATTTGGACTCGCGGGTGGCCCTTGTGGGGCCTAACGGAGCTGGCAAATCCACACTGCTGAAACTGTTGGCAGGAGAGGTACAGCTGCATATTCCAGTCTTCTATTTTGATGTATTAACCGGACGTTGGCCTCATGCTTGTTTCCTGGTCTGTGTGGAATTAATCAGTTTTCTCCCACTCTCCACAGCTTCGCCCCTCCGACGGTATGATCAGAAAGCACTCCCACGTGAAGATCGGCAGATACCACCAGGTACTGCAGCATCAGGGTTTAAGTGGAGCTTGGTAGACCACTTAGTGAAACTCCAGAAATCTATTTAAAAGTAGAACATCTGTGATGAACATCTGTGAGAGATTAATAGTACTTCAAAGAAGTACTTTTTTTTTTTTTTTTTTTAAACGGGATTATAAAGGCATGGCCTTCTGACCTCTCTCCTTCTCCTCACAGCACTTGACTGAGCAACTGGAGTTGGACTTGTCCCCCTTGGAGTACATGATGAAGTGTTACCCAGACATCAAGGAGAAAGAGGAGATGAGGAAGATCATTGGGCGCTACGGCCTGACGGGGAAGCAGCAGGTGAGGTCCTGGGGTTTGAATTTGAAGATTTCAGATGAAGTCCTTTTATGATAGATTTACAGCAATATATTTATTTCGTTTTGGTATGCTCTTATCATTAGTCAGACTCAAATTGCAGTTTGATAGATTATTTGTAAATGACAAACAACTATTTTTATAGCCTAGAAATCTAGACATACTCTACCGGCGGCAATAGATTTGCTCAGCCAGTACGTCTAGTAGCAAGCCTTAGGGAATTTGATTGATTGTTCAGACACCATAGAGGCTCTGGTGTTCACTAATCACAGTGGTCTATGTGTTTAGGGCAGGCTTCGCCGAAAACAACTGTCTTTTGAATTGGTGTTTACATCTTGTTCATTCCTCTGATTTGTCATAAGCTATCCTACTGCGTGCAGAAGCAGTTTGAAAGATAACTGCCTTGTTCTGCCCACGATTGAGTTGGGTCTATCTACCGATGCCAGACTATACATTTGAATGTTATAAAATGATTTGCCAGGCTACTGTTTTTGCATACTTCTGAAAAATGACTTGCTAGGTTTGCTTTTGCATCTGAAAGTCATTTCTTTTCATTCTTTTGTTTTTTCTATTATGTTGCACCTCAGAATGAAGTTTATCCAATAGAATGTTAACATTCCACCACAACTCCCTCCTTAGGTCAGTCCCATTCGGAACCTGTCTGATGGACAGAAGTGCAGAGTGTGCTTCGCCTGGCTCGCCTGGCAGACCCCCCACTTGCTCTTCCTTGACGAGCCCACCAATCACTTGGACATTGAGACCATTGATGCCCTGGCGGACGCAATCAATGAATTTGAAGGCGGCATGATGCTAGTTAGCCACGACTTCAGGCTAATCCAACAGGTTGGGCACATTTTATGACTAAGTGAATCGGTGTGTGTGTGTGTGTGTGTGTGTGTCAAATACTCATCTTGACCATGTTTGGATGCTTGTCCTATTGTAGGTGGCTCAAGAGATCTGGGTGTGTGAGAAGCAGACCATCACCAAGTGGAACAAGGACATCCTGGCCTACAAGGAAAACCTGAAATCCAAAATTGACCGGCAAACGCATGACCTCTAGACACCAGACAATCTCTACATTGTCAGACATGACTGCATCTCTCCATCACCGGTCTGCATGTTGCAAGTTTTCTTTAAAGGAGATGCTGGCCCCTTCCTAATCAATTTGGTTACCCTCAGAGGCTGGTGGTGTAGTCATGGTAACGTTAGTCCATCTGCAGAGCATCATGTTTTCTAGTCATTATGCAATTTTTCCTCCTCACAGGTCGACCGTTTCTTTTCTTTCATGGAGATATTATAATGGGAACAATAAATATTAAGTACATGTATCTACTGTGCACTGAGGAACTTTTGTCAAGTTCACACTGCTGCAGACATACAGTCTCCAGACTGCAAGTGGATGTTCTAAAGATCAAGTTCTTTGAGGCTCTTAAAGAGCTTTTTATTATCTCATCTATTATTTAATGCTATATGTGCTGCAATAATGCATTTGGCCAAAATAAAAGATTAACCACCCAATTTGCTGTTAAGCCTATGTTGTTGGTCAGATTCATTTCAGCATCCTGCCCAGTACAAAATGTCAGGATGAATTCATTGTTTTTGTTTTTTCTTTAATAAGAGGTCTGAGGACCAAAAGGGCAGGTGACATTTTAGCCAGAAGTGAGTTATTTGTATCACCTGAAATACCTGAACCTGAACACTTCACCGACAAAATATATAAGTAAAACTGTGATCTTGGTTATCAAACAAAAACAAAAGGCCTTAACTAAGCGCATATAGCAGTTAGAGCCGAAAATGTAATGCACTAGTCTTAAAGATTTATTATTAAGAATTTTTATCATCCATCTGTGTCGAGAAATGTGTTTTAAATAGGTCAACTCGGTACAAAAAAGTAGCTTGGGAGCAAACGAGCGATTTATGTTTAGGTTTCTCCTGGGAAGTTGATGAAATTAGTCAATTACCCTCCTATAGAGAAAGTAGGTAGTCTGTAGCCATATGGTCTGTAGCCTACAGGTCCATGCCCTTTTACGGTGTGTGGTTAATGCCAATTCCAATCAACTACAATACCATCAAGCACGTAATGGAGTTGACGGTTAGTAAAATTAATATTGAGATTTTGAAGCCCACTAAATCATGCATGCAGTTAAGGGCCACAAGGCAATAAGTTGGTTAAAGTATTTGGTTTTTATTTTATCTCTGTCGAGTTCATGAATTTGATCTCCAAAGAAATGTTGACTAGTGTACATTTGTGACTAAATCTGTACGGTTTTGGATACGTATGTTCTGTACCATGCGCTCTGCAATTTTGAGAGGTAAACTGGAGACTGGGTACCAACTTTAACTAGGCTGGAGATAATGTTCTGTGAGCGGTCCAAGATGCCATGTCGCAAATGTGACAGGAGCCGCTTAGAGATGGGAGGTCTCCCATCAGATCCTCCAGGATGTACGTCACAGAATATACGGTGATGGTTGTCTGGTTGTGTTTGGGGTTAGCACCACAAAGGCTGTCAAGTACGGTCACAATTTCAGGTAAATGTAATCTACTGTATTCAAAGAGACACAATTCAGAATGCATGTTTCTAACGAGATAGAAGCAAGTCTTTGTAGATATGTTGTGTTCACGTCAGTGTCAAAGACGAAACAGAAATTTGTTTTCAGGAAATCTTGTAATCCCCTTCTGTGAATTCCTGCTGTGGCTAGTAACGTTGTAGCTAACGAGTGTTGGCTAGCTCTTATACTTCAAAAAACGCCAGCGAACATTATTGTTGTTTTAATGAGACGAACCTTTGTTTATATTGTACAGTATTTATTAACATTGAGAAAGATGCTTATTAGTCCACTTGAAATGTATGTTGTATCAACGTCAGTTAGCTTATCTTTAGCAAAACAGAATTCTGGTGCTGTCTGATGGCTAGACATACAGTATAAAACCATAGCCTACACATAGTAACGACAAGGCGTGAAAGCCAAGTCCTGAACACCTTCATGTTGTACAGGTGGCTGCTGCTCCTCAGTATAGTCAAGGAAGTGAATGCAAAGAGGGGAAAAAACATTGATTTAGAGGAAAAGATCAGTGGGAGACATTTATGATAAGATTGCTTGTCAGATTACGTTGGTATTCTTTGGCAACATCTTCACCACAAATTCATGGTTCACCGAATAAAATCACTTTCCCAGCATTAAGCACCAAGTGCTTTACAGAGGAAGGGGGAACAAGCAACAGCAATTATGCATGAATGGAGTGAAGATTAAAAAATGACGTAAGAATCAAAATCAGAATATGAAAGCTCATTAAGCAGGGACAAGCAGTATTTTGCACACTGGCTGTTGTCAAGTGGCCATCCATCATTTGACATTTTATATCCCATGCCTTCTTTTGATAACTAACCTGCATCCAAAGGAGTGACAGTGTTAACATATTATTGTTTATCAATTATTTATCTGCATTTGTTTCAGGTTACTAGAGTGCAGAAGCTAAATCCTCTCTCTCATAACCGTTTGACAATGAGTCTACCAGCAGCACCCCCAAGCTATGCTGAGGCCACAGCTGGAGACAAGGAAGCTGGCATTGGCTCCCCTCCGTATGGGGGTCATCCACCTTCCATGATGCCGCCACCACCTGCCATGCATCCCAGCTGGGCTTATGTGCACTCTGGCCCCAGTAAGTTCTCACCATACTGTGCTGTAGAGCTTATGATAGCTACTAGCTGAATCATTTGTTGAGCTATTCCAACCGTGTGTTATATGCTGTACTGCATTTCTGTTTTGTTATAGACTGTGTTAATCACACAATTTCATCTCTTGGTGTCTGCATCTTAATCCGTACATTTGTATCTTTTACTGAACATGAACGTTTTCTTCTTCTCCATTAGGCCCTGGCTACAGCAACCCCTATGCGTCAGACATGTCCTCTCCTTTCTCAGACCCTAGCTCCAGCGGCAGCTTTGATGGTCTTGGAGGAAGCAGCTGGGAGGACAAAAATGTTCGCCGCATGTTCATCAGAAAGGTTGATGTCAAGCTTGCTCACTATTTTTAATAAATCTACAACCAAGAGTATGAGCGTGTACAATACAGTGGAAGAAGCACGGTTTGCTTGAGTGGCAAGGTCGTGAAGTGCATTTATTCATTGCTGAATGGAGTGAAATGCTATCCGAAGCTTAAAGTGTGTGTGTGTGTGTGTTTGTGTGTGTGTTTATTTTCCAGGTGTTCAGCATTCTTATGGTGCAGCTTTTGGTGACATTTGGTGTCGTTGCCCTCTTTACATTCTGGTGAGAGAACACACCCACCTAATCAGACTCTCCATCATTCTAACTGAAGAGAGTTAGGACTTACAGTACATAAAGTTTCTCCAATGAACTAAGCAATCCCCTTTCCCTTGTCCTCTCTCTGCAGTGAGCCCGTTCGGCAGTTTGTCCAGTACAATCGCATTGTGTATCTGGCATCTTAGTAAGTACACTTCTCACTTCCAGTGGGGTTGTTGGTCCCTTTTGGAATATGTGTAAGGTTCTTGCTTTCCATTTGTTTATTTATTTATTTGTTTGTTTGTTTGTTTGTTTGTTTTTCTCTTCCCCCAGCATGATGTTCATGGGGACTTATCTGGTGCTGGTATGCAGCACAAGTGCACGGTAAAAGCAAAACTCCTCTCCTTTTCCCATTCATGTTCATTAGAGGCAGCTCATGATCTGCAAAAGAGGCTGGCCTATCTTTTCACGTCTCTAGAATGGCCCTTTCTACTGTAGTCTCTTGGCATCCTGCAGGTTTTCTTGAGAGATGCCTAGTACTTGAATGTAAAGAGCAGGTCACAGAGGCCTTAATGACCGATCTTGTAATGTACACAGTGTCTGATATTGCTATGCTTAGTGTAATGTTTGCATTGTGTTTTGATTGCAAAGCATTTTTGCCAAACAATTTTACTGCGCAGTGGTGACGCTTAAATTAGGCTTTCTGATTTCACCCCTTCAGACGACAGTACCCTACCAATCTCATCCTGCTTGGCATCTTTGTAAGTAATTGATTTACTAAACTGGTGGATACGGCTTCTGCAGTCAAACATACATATTATGGCGTGGTTGTTGTGTTGTTTTTGTGGTAATTGTACATACCATTTTTAAATATTGTCCATTGCCACAGACCCTTGCAATGTCCTACATGGCAGGAATGCTGGCCAGGTAAGTTGCCTTTTGTCCTTCTTTACCATGATATTTTTGTGTGATTTGTGTGTGTGTGTGTGTGTACCCACGTGCGTATGTATGTGCGCGTGTGTGTGTGACTATTTACATTGTGTGTGTGTGTGTGTGTGTGTGTGTTAGAATTGTGCTGTGATTGAACAGTCTGTTTGCCTGCTGAGCTGTCCTCCTGTGGCCTTTGTGTTTCCATAGCTACCACAACACCAAGGTGGTGATGCTGTGCGTGGGCATCACGGCGGTGGTCTGTCTTGCCGTCACCCTCTTCTGTTTCCAGTCTAGGGTGAGTCAGCCTTGCCAAAGACCACCTGCAAACACTGTGTGACTGACCACAAACGTAAAGATCGATTGGTCCAACACTCTTAGAACTGAGCAGAGGCAGCCCCGACGTCAGATGTCTGATAGTGTCCAGCACATTGAAGAGTGTCTTTGAGCCAAAATTGAGCGTTTTGCTAGCCTGCCAAGCCATACTATAGCATTAAAATGTATTGTATAAAATTGGTAAACCAAACTGAATCCTGGGTGGAATCAGTGGGTATCTTACAAACCTGCCTCTGCACACAAGAGGATAGTGCTATGGCATCCACTAACAAACAGTAACAATCAAGATGTAAACAATTCAATTCAAAAGACTGCTGCTCTTGGCTAAGCCCGCCCAACAACTCAAACCACACACAGCGTTGTGATTGGTGTGATAGGGTTACTTGCATATTCAGCATAATGTCAATATTCTGGTTCAAGCAAGATTCCATTCAGTTGGTATCATGCTTGTTCTCTGAAGTCTTTTGGATGTGTGCTGACCGAATGGTCGCATGGTGTATGATTTGCTTTAGACATCAGGGAGAAAATGCTTCCAAAAGCCCCTGGTCTTTTCACCAAGGCTTTTAAAGGTTTCAACATGAGTTAATTATGTTGATTTTGTTAGACAGAGTTTATGCTCTCTGCTTTAGTCCCTGTAAAGTGTGAAGGTGTTTTCTGTTGTACTGTTCCTCTGAGGTGTCATTACAGAATACAGTTGTATTCTCCAAGTATTCTTGTGAACCTAATTTGTATAATTGTACATTAGTTATTACAGTATGGGGAGAATGACAGTCGTGTGAAATCAAATTATCAATGACCATTATCAATGACCATTCAAAGACCATTTTATAGTCAAGTGAAACTCATTACATGACCCAGCGTGTTCAGAATGTGGTGCTTTTTTCATTGCTGTCAGGTTGACTTCACCTCCTGTCATGGCCTGCTGTTCTCCCTCATGATGGTGCTGATGGTGACGGGACTCGTGCTGCTCTTCACCGCCCCCTTTGGCTATGTGAGTCCAGCCACGAGCTACTACTCTCAGCCCAGGAGTGGCCACACAACTCAGGCGTCCGCTTCCCAAAAGCATAGTTGATAACCAGTTAGCAACTGAGTTGGTTGGCAATGGGAAATTGCATTGTAACCGCCAACCGCTAACTTAGGTAGCAACTATGCTTTTGGGAATGGAGCCCTGGTCTTTTCTGTCTGTGCATTTGCATTCAGGGCCCTGAAGTCAAAAGTCTCACTGAAGCTCATTTAATGAGTAGGCTCTAGACTAGAATCAATTTTCTCATTCAACATCATGATCCTCACCACCACCACAGAAGATGATATCTATGCTCACCACAAAGTTAGGTCCCTGCTTCTGGTGCCTTTGCAACAGAAGTGCCCTTGGTGATAAACTTCTTGCCCTTTGCCCACAGTGTAAATGATCCATCAGGTGCAGAATAATTACGTGACACATTATTACAGTGTGAAAGTATAGTCTACAGTTGTGTGAAAAAGAGCAACCCTGATATGTACAGTATGGTATGCATTTTCACAGATACCCTGGTTGCAGACAGCCTATGCTGGACTGGGCGCCTTGGTCTTCACTTTGGTAATAAACAATTATTTATTTAATGTTTAACATTTATTACTATAGTGTTACTATAATAGTTTATTTAAGATGCAGTGAATTACATTGTGATATGGGTCTTCACTTTGGTAATAAACAATTATTTATTTAATGTTTAACATTTATTACTATAGTGTAACTATAATAGTTTATTTAAGATGCAGTGAATTACATTGTCATATGTGTTTGTATGGCTGGCACAGGCTGCTTTACAAAAAAAAAAATCTTCCCATCATGCTACTCTGTTAGAACTGAGCCATCCTGGATAAGTGCTAATGATTAGTCCCTGGGTTTTGGAAGTGAACTTAAAAGCGAATAGGAAACTGTTTTGTCAGATGGATGTGCGTAGCAAATTCAGATGAGCTCACAGAGTTGTGTGTGTGATGTGTTTGCCCTGGGTGTAGTTCCTGGCGTTTGACGTGCAGCTGCTGATGGGGAACAGGCGCTACTCTCTGAGCCCGGAGGAGCACGTGTTTGGCGCTCTCTGCCTCTACATGGACATCGTCTACATCTTCTTCTTCCTGCTTCAGCTCTTTGGGAGTCGTGAGTGAGCCAAGCCTCACCCCTTCAGTCCTCAGCCTAAACCTCTTTCTTGACCCTGTTCTATACAGAGATGCTGTACATGCAAACACACACATATATATACTCCTGGTCACTCACATGAACTGTTACAGAAACACAAACAAACACACACACACACTCTCTTTTTTTGGGCTCCCCGAGGAATGCGGGAAGCTGTTAGGCCTCATAAAAGCGTTGGTAATTATATTGTATTATAATTATGATGATTAAGAGTTTGGTTCCGGCTCTAGGTTATCTCTTGCCGTATGTGCGTGTGAGTGTGTGTGTGTGTGTTTAATCTTTGGTAAGGAAAGTTAAGACAGGTTTATAAAGCTCAAGCAAAGCTGCCTTTTTAATGAGAAGGGGTGCACTGACATGTACCTGGGCTTTAAAACACGTATGCACACACAGTGTGTGTGCACAAACATAAACATAAACTCACTCACTCACATAGTGTACACACCCAGACTCCCTTTGTGCAAACCCCCAACCTCTACTGTCCTTAAGACAATCAGCATGAGTTTGAAAAGGGTCGGGGGTGGACGCTGGCAGGAGTAGGTCAACATTTATCAAAACCAAACAAAACCACAATAACAGCGTGCACTGTTGAGCTGGTTGTTATTAATCATCCAGGTGATGACCTACGTGAACAGTATCTAAGGGTCACTTGCAGCAGATGTTGTGTAAGCCCAGGTGTTTGGGGTCAGTTGCCCTGTTTGTGTTTAGAGAGCGAGTGTAAAAGTTTAGTAATCCTCATGCCAAATGACCACCAAAAAGGCCAATGAACAAAAATCACTTGTTGCAAACAAGAGTGCTGTCAAGCTAGTATCTGTATTTGGGGTAGATCCGTCTACACATTGATTGGATAGAAAAAAAAAGAAGTTAAGAAATTACAATTATTGTAATTATTTGAGAAATTATTGTATAACATTGCTGATTTAATGACAGGTCAGGTTACATTAATCTTTTAAGCTACGATATGCAAATGAGCCTAGAATGGTCTTGACCTCATTCTCTTCAGCGTAGACCAGTCATGGGCTTGGAGTGTCTCTGCTTCTCTCCAGTGCAACAGACAGCAACATTTGATGAGGGATTTTCTCTGTAGCGCTGCCCATGCAGTCTTTGCATTGTAGGACATAATGAGTTCTAATGAGGATGCACTCTAGGGCTTATTTTATACAAAATATACACAATACCGGTACATGCTGTAGTTTGTATGTAACAATGTGTTTGAAAATCACTGTCAAATAAGGGAATACATGAAATGAAATATTAGCATCTGCACAGAGAATTTGGGTACTGAAGTGGAGCGATTACACAGATTTTAGCATTCCTCTTATCTGACCTGCAGGTTGTTTTTGCTAATATTCTGCTTGCAGTGGTCCCAACAGACTGACCTTCTGCAGCAAGAGCCGAGTTCTGCAAGGGAACCACTTACCCGATTTACCCATTCAGATTAGGGTCTCATCTTCATGGATGTCTGTAACGTGGGTTCTAAAAGTGTTGTCCGTAGAGCAATAACCTCTCCAAGCCTTGCCTTGCCTTGCATGCAGACTTTGTCGTTTAAATGTACTCTGCAGAGTTGAACCAAGTCCATTTGTTCTGGCCAGTAGACACAACGCCTGTGATGTCACTTAGAGCATGACTAGGAAAATAACCTGAAGTGTGTGATGTGAAGAGTACCCATGCTCAGGTCTATTGGGGGGGGCGGGGCGGGGCAGGGGGGCTTCAAAGTAGTATTGTACAGTGCCTAACTGTGAATGTTTTGGATACTTCAAAAATCTTGTTGAATTAGTTTTTAAGTATGAGCTACATTGTTTCTAACAATAAGCCTCATTTTATGGATCCATCAGAGGTATTTCTAAGATTCTTTGCAAAACACTTGAGATGCAGTTTGATTTATGTTACACTGATTATGTAATCATTCCTATGTCATCAGCTTTCGGAAGCTGTTTTTCAAATGGTCATGTTTTGATGTGTATTTGGTGACATTCTGGCATTGCAGTAAATGGCACAAATACAGTGGTAAGGGCTACGTCTGTAGTTTGCCCTCTTATGCCGTCATTCGGCTCTTTGGTGGATATGCAGTGCTTTGTTTTAACATTCCCTGCCAATACAAATGGCCCTATTTATAGCACTGCAGTTCATTCATTCCATCAGCTCACCTTTTCAAATCCATTGTGGCTCAGCATTAGCTACAGTGGAATTATTCTGGGGTTGTGATGCACAGTGTAAACATTTTGAGCAGTGTGTATGGGTAGGGTTGCTCAGTGATGTTGTTAAGAGCAACTTCTCATCATGCTTGTGTTGTCAAGAGACCCAGAGAGAGAATTTTAGTAATTGGTGGACAGGTTTTCTTGACTGTCCAATGATATGAGATCTCTGACAATCATGGTCATGTGAGAACTTGAAAAGTTTGGTTCATGTACCATCTATGGCATTGATCTTAAACTATAAAACTAATTAGGGATGTTGTTCTCTCAGCCCGTAACACTGTCTGTGTATGTGCCGCTCTCTGCTTAGCACAACATGTAGCCAGTCCAGGGTTGAGGAGGCATCGATGAACATGCATCGTTTTATTTACTGATAATACCAATACCAGTCATGAAGACCAATACTGTCTGTTACACATACAGATACAACGGTGCATCCCTAAAAAATATGGATTTTGCATAGTGGTTTATGTATTAATGATTTGTTACAACAGCATTTGATGCAGACATCTTTAGTGATCCTCTCTTTTACAGAAATGTATGTATTCTTTTTTCCTTGTCATTTCTTTATGGGAATCGAATATTATTGCCGGGGGGGGATGATGATTATGTCAGCGACTTGCTGAATTTTTAAACTACCAATAGAAGGAAGTCATGCCGTGATCTTGATTTATGCGCCAAACGTTTGGCAGAGAGGGGATATGACATGTTTTGTATTAAATATAGTTTCTACATGCATAATAGAATGGGTCCAACTTTCATTCCTCTTTTGTGGGTTTCCAAAACTAAGGGCAGGTGTAAAGTCTTTCAAATGTCATTCCACTTGTGGGTTGAATATTTTGTTACAACTTCAGCTTGGAACAAATGTATTTTTGTCTGTTGTGCAAATCTCCCTATATAAATGTGCAGTGTGTGGGGGCTGAACATGTGAAGTCCATTATTATTTTCTTAGTCTCTGCACTAAGTCAACCCAACCATCACTTTGTAGTACCAAAGACTAGTGCATGAGTGTTGTATAGTGTGTCCTAAGCCAGTCTTGGGCTCGGTGATCCCACTTACAATAGAAGCAGTCCATTTCACCAAATCTTGAACACACTGACTAAGACATTGGACATGGGGAACTATTTTTGTAGGGGCCCTTTTGTATCCAGTGGTCCGGTGGTGAAATAAAACAATGCTTCACAATTGAAATGCTCTCTTTGTTGTCGTTATTGTCGCTAAAAATACTGTGAAGAACAGCAATTAAAGGTTCAAGGTAAGAAGCTGTCTGCAACTGTTCAAACTAACTTCACCTTAATTTGGAGATGATCTAGCCTATCTTTTTTGTTTGTTTTAAAGCAGTCATCAACAGTCGTTGTGGGGGTAGTGTGTAGAATTTCTACTAGTATCCTGACTGTATTTAGTGTACTAATTTCCTTAATTAAATTGACAAAGATTTAACTACCATGTTTAAAAAACCTTTTACACGTTTTACTTCATTTTCAATTGCTACGTCCTTGAGCAAAATTGAAAAGGAATCTGACAATTCAATGCTTTATTTTAGTGACAGTTTCAATCTGCATGTGCCTTTAAGAGATGTCACGTGGTAACATCAGACAATTTCTTTAGGAAATATGGCGCTACCCACTAGCTGTCGTCTTCTAGTTCAACAGATATCTAGATATAATTCGTCTTTTTTAGACACATCGCGTATTTTTTTAACGAGCAATGTATTGCTCAGTAGAAGACAACTGTCATATGGGCAAAACGTAAGGATATCTCCGTCCTTGGCGTGGAGAAGCGCAGTTAGCAGAAGGTCATTTCGACGTTATAATATAACCAGTAGCCTACATGCCAGTGAGAAAAACCAAAATGAGGACAATCCCAGCAAGCGGACTGTACTACTCACTGCCTTTGGTAAGTCCATTAATCTAATTTCATAATGTACAACTATGTGTATGACATAATGCAGGTTACCAGAACTATTGCAAAACATGTTGCACACAGAAACGCTAGTGGGCGTACTGTACGTTAGGTAAGACCAGAATGTCAAGTGTTCCACGTGTGGCTGTAAACAAATTCATTGTTGGTTTGTCATTTTGTAGCAGCGTTCTCTTTCTTCGGCAAGGCTGATGATGAGAGGGACGAGGCACAGAGGGCAGAAGATGAAATAATTTTACTCCTGAAAAGAGCCAAGGTAACAGATCATTATGACTAATCTTGACTTTGCACCAATTATTACAACTTTCATTAGTGTCACTATACTAAAGATGATCTCCGACCTGTCGTTGTCATTGCACACTACCCCAACAAGAGATTATAAATTCATGTGCAGTATACAAATTCAGTTTAGTCTTGTTGCAGGTCGTCACATCAGGTAAAGACCATGCTGGCCTACGTGCAGAAATGTGTATGGAAACCTGTAAATGTAGAATAACTCAAATTGAATTGAGACCCGTTCCATTGAATTGTTTTGCTTATTTCATGGACTTGTTTTGCTTATACTCAGCTCAGTATGATGCGGGACGAATTGGAGGCAGCCAATGGTTTCTTGCATCAGGCTATAAGACTGGCTCATCAAACCCATAACACCCAGGCCATCATCTACACATACAGCTTGGTATGTTCTCTATACTATACTCTTCTATAGCCTAACGTTACTTTAAACACTTTCTGTGTGTTCACACATTCAGGTCAAAGATTTAACGTGCATGAATGGACCCATTTTGCTGAAGCCAATATTCCAGGATTGATAGCCACTGCTGTTACAAATGACAGTTTCATGGCATCCAATAAGGATCAGAATCCTACTGGATGTCATTAGTGGCACCTATGTGTAGCCGCATTTGGTAAGACCGCCCACAGGACTCGAACCTGTCACTACATTGTCAACTATAACAATCCCACCGCATGGGAGTCGAACGCTCTAACCGCTGTCCCGACCCAGTGGTTAGAGCGCTCGACTCCCATGCTGTGGGATTGTTGTAGTTGACGAGGTGGTGGCAGGTTCGAGTCCTGTGGGCGGTCTTACCAACTGCTCTAACCACTGACCTGACCCAGTGGTTTGAATGGTTGGGAGGATTTACCACACACTTCTGCTTGCTAGCCCATCTATTTCTTGCCTGTACCTCGCCAATTCATGGAAATGGGCCCATTTACTTCTGGATCGGTCTTATCACTCGAGTTAAGCTTTTAAGGGTTGTTTTTGTTGTTTATGTGTACTTGACAGACACTTTTAGCCAAAGTGACGTACAATATAAAAAATGCCATATTAAAACCAAAAGTATTTGGCTAAAAAATGGTTTTTGGTTTAGGTTTAGAGAGAATTGGGATTCAGCCTTATAGTTGATTGTGTTATAATGGCCTTCTCTCAAAACTGTTACAGATGGCAAACCTCGCCTTTGTTCAAGGCCAGCTAACCAACGTAAGTAAGGTTGATCTGTCTGTGTTTTCCAGTCCAGTCCAATATGTGATGAGTCACTTCAGTTGACTTTTAAATTGGACTGGAGTAAACCAAATGTCTTGTCAGCTTTGCTTATATCCCTGTTACAGGCAGAGAAGCTTTTCAAGGCAGCCATGAGTTTTATGCTGTCTGGGGGGACACCTCAGGTAAGAAGGATACTATGATGTTGGTTTGTGGTAATGTTTGGAATGGATGTCTCCTCCCATCATCACTTCTCTGGGTGTGACTGAGATCAATTGTGTTTATCTCTTTTTAGGATCACAATGCGGTCATTGAGATGTCCCTGAAGCTTGCAAGCATATATGCCACACAGAACAAGTAAGCGTGCTGCCACCATTGCCAGATCTTGTAAATAAAAGTAAGATGGGCTCTTTTTTCTTGTATAGTTTAGTTGGTCTGTTGGTCTATGTCAGTCTTTGCTTTAGGGTTTCTGTAGGCCTGTGTACAGTATAGACTTAAACTGTGTGATTCCTGACATGCCTATCTCTCTTTTATAAAGAAGTGAGCTGATTGGTCATAGGTAAATATTTTTGTCCCAAATGTCCTTGCTAGGAATGAATTGGCAGAGCATGGGTTCCAGTTTTGTACAGAATCTCTGGAGGCCAAGATTGAGAAACATAAGGACCTTTCCCCAGAGGAGTTATCAGGTATTCATCCACCATTCCATTTGATTTATTTCTCACGCTCAGTTGAGACTCAGCCTACTGTTGGTCAGAGGAGATTTTCAGTATTTCTGACAATGTTTCCTTGTCCTGTCAGATGAGGAGAAGAAAGACACACGGTTGCTGCTGGGTCTCTGTCTGGACGCAAGGGCGCGTTACCTGGCTGCCTCTAACAGGCTGACTGAGGCTACCAGTGATTACCGTCGCGCACTGCAGATCTGCTCGGAGGAGCAAGGAGAGACACACCCACAGGTGCAGCACCAAGCTACCTCTAGAAGTCATCGTTTCACTCTTGCTTTCTGACTTGGTGACTGACTTGGGATCATTAAGAAAGCAAGAGATGTGCGTTATGACTTTAAAGGAAAATACCGGAGTGAATTCAAGCATAGCCCTGTTGAAAGAGCTTGCTAAATGCGCTAGTTAGTGAGTGGAACAAAATAATTTGGTAGGCCTACAGCACAGACCGAACGCGAACGCAGAAGCGAACAGGCACTTTACACTGAATCAATGGGACCTGACTTTTTAAATTTCATGCGAAATATATTGCTGTTAGAAGGCTCGTGCAGCAGGGCTGTGCTTAAACTTACTCCTACTCCTCGGTATTTTCCTTTAATATGTGCATATTGGGGCAGCCATGGTCTACTGGTCAGGGCTTGAGGCTTGTAAGCGAAGGGTTGCTGGTTGGATGCCTGACCAGTGCACCGTTAGGCTGAAGTGCCCTTGAGCAAGGCACCAAACCCCCTCACTGCTCCCTTGGCAAAGATGCTGCTGGCAGCCCACTGCACCGGGTTAGTGTGTTCTGCACCTTGCAGTGTTCACTGTGTGTTGTGTGTTTCACTAGTTCCTATTGTGTTAAATGTAGAGGCTGAATTTCCCTCACAGGATTAAAAGAGTTTCTATAAGAGTTTTATTATTTGTTATTTTTGCAGACTCTGGTGCTGATGAGTGATCTGGCCACCATCCTGGACCTTCAGGGCAAGCATGAGGAAGCCCTCACCCACATCAAGAGAGCCATGCAATTGGGGAAGGAGGCCGGGCACCCTGACCAGCATGTGCTACTCGGTAACATGGCTGGCATTCTGATGCATCAAGGTAAAATAAAGATAAAGGATTCATCCTACCCTACAATTTTATCAGCAGAATAGCAAAAATGGTCTTAAAGGAAAAATCCGGAGTGAAAAAACACGTAGCCCTACTGTTTTATGGTGCCATGCTCTACCGATAGCCACCTCAATCACTCGATTTCATCCAACGCAGACTGAGATAGTGAAACGGTAACATTTCACATGGGGCATTTCAAAACGAAAGCAAATCGATTAGGTTTCGTTTTTGAAATTCAGTTCGTGTTAGCTGCTGTTTCGCGAACTCGGTCTACGATACACGAAATTAAATCATTGAAGTGGCTTTCAGTAGTGCATAGCTAACACACGGCTCCTTTAACCCTCACCCTAACCCTAGATTTGGGAGGGGGGTTAGTGCAGCGCTGCCTAGAAGGCACCATTAAGGGCAACGGAGACCAAAAACCAAACACATGTTACACTGCATAGCACACGTCTGCCTTCACAGGCAATGCTTCTATCAGATTTAGTGCTTCCTTCCTCACTTAAAGGTATAATCTGAAGTGAATCAACACGTAGCCCTGCTGTTTTCAGAGGTTTATAATGGATTTGTTAGAGATATAGCAATTATGTCAAATAAGCCACCATAGTTCATCATGTTACCTTGCTCCCTGCTGATACATAGTGGTCATTTTTGGATTGGTTACCATTTTATTTTCACTATGTCCTACATGCCTACCCACCTTTAAGGTGGTTAGTGCTAGGGTGTTAGGGTAGGGCCAAAATGCCATTGAGCCTTGAGTGTGTGTTTGTGTTTATGTTTTGTGTTTGTGTTTGTGTTTGTGTGTGACAGGTCAGCTGGATGAGGCCAGCAGGCTGTACCATGAGGCTCTGGCCCTGGCGCAGGCCATTGGGGACGGAGAGGCAGCTGAGCAGATCCAGGAGGGGCTGAAGGAGCTGGCCAGCAAGAGGGACCAGGCCCAGACCGACGCCAAGCCCAGCACAGAAAAAGCAGACTGTCCAGTGGAGGGCCAGACGGCGTCAGATTGATTGACATGGGTGTGTTACAACCACTGGAGATCTGGCATGCTAGTGGGAAGCCACAGGTGAAAAAAATCGTTGTTGTGTGTTCAAAACTCCCTTTTGCCTGTGCCCATACACTCCTTGGCACCACAGTGTGCCCCGTGTCTTTGTGCCATTTGTGAACATCCCAGCCAACTGCCATTGTCTGAGTGAAGTTGTGACTCTCTCACCGTTCACCAGCTGTGACTGTTGCAGAGTAAGATGAGGAGCCTTGTCTCTCCCGGCCTCAAACGTGGTGGTAGTAGTGGCCTTTATTTTGGTCTTTTCCCCCTCTGTGCCCCTTATATGATATCCACACTCAAAATGTAAAAGCAGAACGGTTTGGCTCGTGTTGAATACACAAGTGTGTGTAACAGTTGAAGAGACTCAGGGAACCGGCGATACAGGGAACATCTAAGGAACATCTACAGCTGCTGTAAGGTCTAGTTGGGGACCGCCTTCATTTTGTGAAACTGTTTACATGTGAATGAAAAACAACCATCATGAAATATAACGTCAAGAGTGGCTGTAATTGAACTCATTTTAATGACTGTCTGGACCAATTGAATGCCGTCTCTGACTGGCCTTGAGTACAAAAAAGTGAATGAAACCACTAAGCAGATTCAGATGAAACTGAAGGCACAACGTGGAAGAGTTCAAGCAATATTCTCCTTTGTTTGCGGAAGCCATTGAATAAAAGTTCATGTTGGGACGTATGATTTGATATTTTTTTCTCTTAATGCACACATTATTGTAACATATGCGGGGACTGACATAAAGGCCTCTCACACTTCATAACTTGTCATTTGTTGAGACGGCCACCTTTGTTTGATCAAAAAAAACAAATTGATAAGTTTTCACAAAATCTGAATTCGAGGATGGGGATGACAGAAGACTTATGAATGAAAAGTCACATATCAATATCAAACTGATGAGTTAATCAGAAAAAGTAATAGCTCTGACTCTCACTAACCCCCTCCCTATAGACCCACTGCATCCATTGCTATAGACATCTATTACTTACCTCTGGCCCAGCAGGCTATTGAATTCCCTGCACTATCTTTGCCAGCTGGCAAATGACCCTGGCCAGAGACTGCACTAATACACACACTTCTGCCAGACAGTTTGGGAAGCGAAGAGTAGTGGACTTAGTTTTGCCTTCATAAGTCTCTGTGTCAGGAGAGGGCTGTGAACTGAGGGTGAGCTTGCAGCAGAATATTCATCCACAGGGTGGCAGTGTTGAGAGAGGTTTGGTTTCACTGTGGTCACTGTAATTAGATGGTTAAGCTCATGATAGTTGGTTCATTTTTGTAATAACAAGCAAAGGATTTGTACAAAACGTATCCTATAAGAGGCACCATATAAAATGAATCCAGAAATTGACTGCGCATAGAGCTAGTTCCCATGTGAAAAGTCTTGGCCTGCTTTGAGGGGTAATCTCTTAATGAGTCACAAACAACAAAACAGACTTTTAGGGAAAGTGGTAGTATTCAGGCTGTAGCATTCATGCTGTCACTAGAATTAAATATCTATAAATTATAAAGAGGTCTAATGCAAAACCCTCTTACTCCTTTTTCAGTTACATTAAAAAGTAAGATTTTTTAATTGAAGCTGGACTGATAAGCTTTTTGCAATCTCATTGCAAAAGGATTCTTCAAAATCTCTTTTCTCTCATTAAGTATCAATGATAATAGTTTTTTGTGGGTGTCTTATTAGGCCTTTGGGGAGCTGTTCATTTTAGGTATACCGTCATGTTCTGATAAATAGACTTAATGCTGCTTGGGTGGTCCAATTATAAAGTTGGCTACTCCTAAAAAAAAAACTTACCTGTGTATATGATTTTGTCACCAGCTTATTTGTGTGATTCCTCAAAAACACATTTCAAGACCATAATTGGTATATTTACAAATAATGAGATCAGATTGTCCCATGTTAAGCTGTTCTCAAGTAGCATTTTAAAATAATTTGTCAATGTATGTTAGTAGTTCATCAATCAGTGATGTAGCTGTGGAGGCAATGCCAAAGAGAGACGGTTTAGTATTTGCGTGTGGTAGCCTATGTGATTGATGGGTCTTCTGTCCCAGCCATTAGAATTGAGCCAGTAGAGTCAAAAACAAAAACATATCAATTATGGCTCCCTGTGTAGGTTAAAGGGGAAGAACAACAAAAAAAAAACTTTATGTGCTCTCGCCGCACAGCAAAGCATCAGTCCAATTTCTCCCACAGTGTGGCTTGACATCTTCCTGGACACTCAGTCATGCACTGTTTGCAACACAGCTCTGCTTTCTGGGAAGTTGTTTTTATTGCACAAGGAACCAAGCCCTCAGAAATGATGGAAATGCAGGGCTTTTCTGATTAGAAGCTTTGCTTAAAGCAAGTGTATCTCTCCTGTATCCTTCACAGATCTATCTATTTCTTGGGGGGGAAATCTGGAAATCGTCCCTAAGAGTGGGAGCTGTTGCTGCTGTAGCGAGAGGGCCAATGTTATGGATTTAGTCTTATTATGGATTTAGATTGTACTGTAATCAAAGTTCATGGGTGTAATGGCAAACATCCCACTTACACTCACACAGGAACAGTTGTCATCTACGGTACTAGCTTTGTGCACTGAGGTACAGTCATGTCCCTTTATTGTACAGCTGTCCAACACACTTTATACTGAAGCATTAATATTTTTCTTCACTAACCAAGGCCAAAACAACCATTTGTCGTTACCACTTACCCAGAGCTTCCATAAATCCTTGTTGAAGTGATTTTTGTATAAAAGAACTGGCTGGCATAGAACACCTGCAAACACCTTTGGGATGAAAGAACCACTTGTCCATCTGGATGAATGGGCAGAACTTTCCATAGACACTCTAAAGGTTGCCTTTACAGCGCTTTTGTAACACCTGTGCTTTCGGATTTGTGTGTGACGGAAATTCCTCTGGGTGCAATTATTATTTTTTGTGTGTGTGTGTGTGTGTAGTTTTTTATACATCAAAAATAAATAGAAGTAAAACTTAATTATGCTCTTGACACTAAAAAAATAATAATCAAATAGTCAGTTCTTAGAGCTCAGATACCATTGAGTATTAAAATAAATTCCATTATGTAACAAGTGTATTTGTGTATGTGGTAAGATTCATCCATGTTTGTGATCAACACAACCCCCAACACACCCCTCAGGGCATATCAATAGGGGACCCTGCACTTCCCACAAATGAAATACATTTTAGATCTTCTGAGCTCTGTAGACAAAACACTTAAGGCCATGATACCTAGGGTAGCCTTCCCGTTATTAAATTCCTGTACAATGAAAATATGGCTGTTATTGTCTTTAACTCTTTACAGTCATTCCTCCATGGCCAGGCCTCTTATTGCGTCACCATCTCCCTCAGGTAACTTCACTTTCAGCCCTCAGGCCACTGTGTAGTAGCCTACCCTAAAAAGACCTGGAGATGCAGAGAGATGTCTTTCACAATATAGCCACAGACGCTTATAGGAGGCCTTAGAAGGACCTTAGAAGGGAGAACTACCAGAGACACTTAGAAGGACTTTGGAACTACACACTAGTCACCAGTTTAGTTCATGCTTATCTACTCTATGCACACTGTGGTAGAAAAGTAACTAGAGGTGAATTTACCAGCTCCTCTGCCAGGTTGTGTAAGGCATCACTTGGCATGTACAGTCAGAGAGTTATTAAAGGGATGAGGAGGTCCTTATCTGATCATTTAGAGCATCTTTGCTTGCTGGGGTGGGCTAGTTTGGGCACTGGGCATTGGCAAACAAGCTCAAGTGCTCCATTTTCTCAGAATTCTGAAAGCTCTCAGCTTTACAGCTGAGCCTCCTTGACCAATTAAATTTGATGGTATTTGATTGAATACCTGGCAGAGCGAAGCAGGAAAATTGCAATCAATTTATTTTGAAAGCCAGTGCAACAGGAATATAGAACACAGGCGCATATACTGTAGGATCCGAATAGTTGTGTTTGTATCACAATCACAATACATTGTGAACAGGCATATTAAAGAAAAAGTCTATCAGAATCTCTTATAATAGGTATATATCATATTTTAGTGTGCAGTAATTAATATTTTACTGTTAGAAGTTACATAACGTTACATGTGGCTGTAGCCAAAAGGGAATTCAACTGAACACATAGTAGCAAATGAAAAGACAGAAGAAGCTTCCGAAGTGAAACCAAAGATCAAGGTACATCAATGTCTCACACAATCTTTTTTTTTTTTCTTCTTTTTTTTTTTAAAGAGAACAGCATGCACCTTGGAGGACTCCATTTTTGAAAGAACAATATCACAGCGTAAGACAGAAACGGGATAAAAGCACATTGTGAAAACATCTTCCTGTGAGAAATGTCTTCTGCGTAAGATGAAACCGGAGCTTTTTGGCGTTTCAGATCAGCACTGTGTTCGCAGACGAAGTTGTGATTCTTTGCAGAGCATCTACTTTTTCACATGCTTATTTGCTGCATGGAGCTCTTGGTGCCACAGAAATGTATGTCTCAAACAAAGCTATATTTCTGGTGCAGGTCATGTGGTCTTCAGAAAATGTTTGGTAGCAGCGATGGCCTCTGAAAATTGTGGAACATAAGAAGCCCATTTGTTATTTGTTTGCCATTATCTACATATGTTATGTTGAGTGAAGAGTCAAAAACATAGTTTGAATTCCAGCATGGAATTGGTTCAGGTCAAATTTGGCAGAACTAAAACCTGCATAATTCACAAGGTACTCCAGAACTGTCTATCATTAGCTATTCTTTGGCGGTAGTGATCATTTCATCATTTCAACATTATTTGTTTTGACCCATTTCAGAAAAAATGTGACAATTTAAATGATTTTACTGTCTGTTTCACTGGTGTCAAGATTTCTCCTGCAGCAACTTCATGTCTATCTGTCTGTGTGACTTTCTGTGAATAGGTGTGTGTGTGTGTGTGTCCATCCTGTGTGTGTGTGTGTGTGTTTGAGTGTGTGAGTATATGTGTGTGTGTTCAGCCAGCCTGTCAACCCCATCCGCGTGGAGCCGTGTAAAGCTGGCATATGGACCTGCCATCCTAAGTGAGAGAATCTCTACTTCTGCTCCTGTTCCAGCCCCGCAACATCGCAGCTTTGATTTCTGGAAACCTAAGTCAGGACAAGCCGACCGTGATCATTGTTATCCAAACTCACACACACACACACACACACACACCACCACCACATCTCCCACCACTGAGAGCCATTGTTCCACCTGACCCTGCGCTGACTTCAGGCATTTCAATAACCACCCCAGATGGGAAATCACCTCAGTTGGTGCAGAATACATACAATTTTGCCAAGCGTAGCAGAAAACCCTTTATTATTGCTTATCATGTACAAAATATATTTGCCTGCCGTCACGTTTTTGGTGTGTCATGTGGTGTGTACACACAGACGTTTGGGACAAATGACAGAGTGAGTCCCTTAAGAAGCATCCATGGGCCCAGACTGAGGAGACTCCCATGGGGATTTACTGGTGCAAAGGACACCTGTTTTCTCATGCGTATACACACCACACTCAGACTCACTCACCTCTGCCAAAACACACACAACAAGCGGTTTGTGTACAGTGGGTGTGTAGAGTGCTTGTGTGTAAGCCCTTGTCAGCATGGACTCAGTCCTCCCACTGTTATTAACTTTGAAAATCAGGACTCCACAAATGCTAGTTCCCATAACGACTTGGAAGTTGGCTTCTGTGTGGTCGGGGGTGAGAGGGATGTGGGGTGTTTGTCTCGATTTTCTCACCCTCCCAAAGGTCATTGTGGAGGTGAGATCTCAATCCACACAGATAGGCAGAGGAGGTGTGAGTGCACCTGAGCCATTTATGCTAATTTGATTGACTCAGTAGAGGATAAGGAGACCTTTGTGTGGCTCTCTTTTATTAGACAACAAAGCAAAGATTTGATGCAACAACTCAAGGTCAAATGCAGCTGACAGTGTAAGAGAAGGCAGTGAGTCCTCTTTGTGGAGTGTGGCTTTGACATTTCGCTGAGCAAATGCACTGTGCAGCTCTCACCATCTGTTCCCACTTTACACACCTGTAGCAGGATAATGTGGAATTTTCTCACAGGCTACCATTTAAGATCTCAGAGGGAACGGATGGATTGAATGGTTTTTAGGCATTTGTGATCATTTCCATCTATGTTTCGCTTCGTACGAGGGTCTGAGATTCCGGCTATAGAAAAAAAAAACGATTGCTTGCTGGAGATGTTTAGATTAAAAATGATTGGATGAGCCCTTCATGGAGTCTATTGTATTCTCAAGCTGTTCTCTGATTGGCTAGGATGTGATGCATCCTAAGTGAATCAAGCCAATGACCGGAACTGAAGGGAGATAGCCTGGCGATCGGCAAACTAAAATCACTAGTGATATTTAGTCTGGAGACCCACCTATTGCTTTTCTCGTAGCAGAAGCGTTGTTTACAACTGTCCAGAGCCGATTATTAGGCGCTACGAATGTCTATCATAGCGTCTGTACATAGCTCAGAGCCAATACCAGAGCCACCACGTGACGTGAAATGCAATCGAGGGCTGTTCTAGTCCCTTTTTGTTCTAGTATTGGATACCGATTTTTTGATTAATCACAAAATTTTGCTATGATTAATCATGATTAATCACTTTTAATCGCAACTCATTTCTCTCAGTAAGAATTTGGATGCTAGGGCACGTTGGACCCTTATTTTGCCCTGAAAAGGCCCTGATAAGATACCTGGCTTTGTTCTTCTCAGATGGGGCAATTCACATTATCCCCTACCCCCACAGATTCCCCAAACATCAACCCTCTGCTGTTGTTGGATATTCAGGGGCTAGGCCCTTATCTTAGACTAGTTTTACTTAAAAGCGTAACCATTTTCTATCTTAAATTGAACATAATACATGCCATGAAAGTCTGAGTTAATTGTTTTGGAATAATCACTAGAGTTAAAGTGTTAATTTTGACAGCACTACTTCGGATCAGACTGAGCAAAACTGAAATAGCCCATGTTGAGATGTCCCTCTGCCTGACCTCTGCTAGCAGTCTCACTGGGTCCTGCAATAAGGAGACATAACAGGATATAGGAGGACACAGAGTGTCACTGAAAGGCCTCATGTTCAACACTGTCCAATGCCATAGGACAGAGTCCGCAGCAACATGTGCTGGACGTCACACAATGGCAGGAAGACCTCTGCAGTCAGTGTTTGTTAATGCCGAGTTGAACGATTAACACAACTATGCAGTTCATGCAGTAAACATACATTTTTGGACACAGAACAGGGGCCTAAAAAGTTACAGATATCCAGGTCTTACAGTGTCAAGCTCAATTCGAAAGGGTTTTTGAGGAATGTTTTGGTAAATCTATGAGGGTTAGAGATGGGTTAAATGGCTAGGGGGTATCCCATTTTTCATGCTGACAATCATATAGTATATATCATTATCCGCATAGCTCGGGGACTTGTTTGTGAGTTGAGTTCCCAGAGCCCAAAAGTCACGGTGGGATCTGCATTAAGTGAGCAATATAAACAGTCCAAGTGCTGAGAATCCCACACTAGGGATCATGTGACTGTCACAAAGAGAGAGGCAGACATAACTTCACTGGTCCTTCTGCACAGATGATCACACACACACACACACACACACACACACACACACACACACACACACTTGTACACACAACATTCCGCTAATCACACGCAGGCTTACATATTGTTTGCTGAAAAAATAATTACCCATACAACTTGTGTAATTATATGCAATTATATTCACACACATGTAGTCCTTTACACTCTCTCTCTCTCTCTCTCTCTCTCTCTCTCTCTCTCTCTCTCACACACACACACTCTCACACACACACACACACACACACACACAGAGAAGGGATGCTGGTGGCTAAGCTGTGTGCAGCGCCTGTGGAATGTGACTGTGGTGTTGTTCAGCTCTCTTTGGTCACCCACCTCTTCCCTGAGGATTTAAACGCTGACCAATTAATCCCCAGTGCTCTCTCTCTCTCTCTCTCTCTCTCTCTCTCTCTCTCTCTCTCTCTCTCTCTCTCTCTCTCTCTCTCACACACACACACACACACACACAGACTCCCTCATGTACCCATCACACAGCCCCCCTTTTCTCTTACACACACACACACACACACACACACACACACACACACACACACACACACACACACACACATATGCACACACCTCCCCTCTCTGTTATATAATGTGTAGCTGCCTTGTGCAGACCACTGCTCTTCAGACAGAGCTCATAGAGCTGGTGTCCACAGTCTTGTCTCCCTAAGGATGCTGGCTGAGTCATAAAGCTGAGGACAGCCACACTATTTACCCAGAAAGGCTGCAGAGGTAGACTTGCTTTGGCAGATAACGGACATCTTTACCCACGGGCAAAGCCAAAAGCAAGACTGGATGTGCACTTACAGGTGAGTAAGTTGAGAATGTTTTTGCTGGACTAATGCTACTGATTCAGACATGATCACATCGGTTCATTTTTATACCATCTTGTTTTCAGATGACTTTTATACTTTGCATCCAATACCTAATAACTATTACTACATACAATAAATGTGTATGGCATTTTATGTTGCACATTACTCAAAGTAGCCTAGTCATTATTTTCAAACAACTCAAAACTACCATTTCAGTGAAGGGTCTATTCTCATATGCTCCTTCATAAACAAATCAATATCAGTGTGGTAACCTGGTATTTTAATATCTCATTTTCTCTACACAGTCATGTATCCCTCTATTGCGGTAATTATGATGGGTTTTTTTTGCCAATTGCCTAATATGAATTTTTGATCTCAAGCAACTCCTTAATTTTTACCAGACATATGAAGCTACATAATTATATTTTGTATCCTACATCAGTGTGGCTACAATGAGTTTTAAAGGGCTATTATCAAGTCTTAGATTCAGCTCACAGAAGAATTCTAGACTTTAGTGGTCTCACCTAATGCAGATTAATTAAGTGAAGATTTACAGTTTAGTGAGCTCAGTGTGACTTTTTGATAGTTCACTGACCTCAGTGTGGATTTATAACTGTCCAGTGACCTCAAAAGGAGTGGTTGGATGCTAACAGTGGCAGTAGTCACTCAGTCATCTGACCATCACAGCATCCAAGGCAGGCAGATACTGTATATCCATGTGCAATACAGACTGCAGGAAGGCGTCCAGAGGCTTTGACACAGTGATCAATATATGATGTGTAATATAATCAGATCATGCAGTATTTGGCTCCATTCATTCCTACTAATAAGACGATTAATGGGCAGAGGATGAAGCAGAGGTAAAATCATTCAAACTGCTTAGCTGAACCAGAGATATGGGGATATCCTTCACCAATGACATTCTCATTCTTACAATATTGCTTAATTAAGTTAATAAAACCAGTATACGTCAACATGTCAGAACAGTAATTACGAATCACCCCAAAACTTTTTAATTCAAACAGTTCTAAACGATGCACCAAGAACCCGAAATATAACCCCATGATGCTTTGCATAAAGTACATAAATGCTAAATATTGTGTAAAAACAACCATTGATTTGACTCAGGAAAGGTCCAATGCACTTTCATAATGATAAATATAGTCTATTATAGCCTATAATTAGGCTATTTATAGTGTTACTTCGCAGTTTTGCCATGTGATGTAAGATAATCACACTTTTAAAAACAAATGCCTTGACCTACAGTAATCTCTTTTTTTGTGCTGTGTTCTCTATCTGAACAAGATTTCATACAGTGACATTGAGTGGCACTTTGATTACAGTTTGGATATAACTGCCATTGTTGTTGTTTATAGATTGTGATAATGTCAATAATCCACTCTTGTAGAATAGACAAGTTTTTGGTTTCGTCAACATAATTTTGGTAACACATCAATTAAAATATTTGAGTAGCTCACTACACCGAAATATAACAATTATTAGCGCAGAACAAATGAGTATAAAGCACTTAACATATTCAAAAAACATCTAAAAAGTTTAAAACTTCAGAAAAAAAGAAATGCAATCCATTTCAACCAATATTTGGAGTTTTTGACAATTGAAAATGATGTGCCCTATAAAACTCTCAACTATAAAACACTCAAGAGTTGATTGACTTGGCACTGGAATACTATTTCTTTTCCAGGATGTGGGTTAGGATTCAATGCATTCCGTCTAGTCAACCACAGATGTCAGTAGATGATTCCAGTTGTTTTTGCAGTGCTTCCCAATGAAAGATTTAAGTTAATTTCCTTAGAGATTGAGTTCAAATTCATACACATGCCCTGGACCATCATTATCAGACCATGCTCTGAACCATGGACATTCTTAATGTGGCTAGCTTTAGCGGCTAGCCTAATTAGACTCTAACGTGCAAGGAACCAATATTAATCTGTCTTGTAAGTGTTTTTGGCTTTCATATGGTTGTTATGTAAACAGCCTTGCAGTGTTCAGAGAGTTTTCTGTATTTTGGGGGGATTGTGACTGACCAAGGGCTGAGATTATCCATAAAGTCAGGCTGACTTTTGCACTTATCCTCTTTCACAAACAGTCACAGAGGACTTACCGTAAAGTCCACCACAGCTCCCAAGAAAACAGCTTTCACTGTTGTTGTAGTTCATGTTTTCAGAAAAATAAGACCTTTTTTAGGAGGTAGATCATCTTGTACAGACCAGTCAACAGTAATGCAAGACCGTACAATCAAAACACCCATTATACCATAGAATAACAATACAGGTCATATCCCCATGAGAAAAGATAAGAACGAAGAACTGTTAATCACATATTATGGAACACTGATAGCACAAGTCTCTGCGGACTGATTTACTTGAGGACGTAGAATGATATTCAAAGAATCCATCCCTCATGCTGATTAAAGCTGTATTCGGCAAGTCTACGTAATTCTGAGACTTATGCAAAAAAATCAAATTCATACAACTCTCTGGTCCCTCCCCCAGTCTCTAGCCTACTATGCTCCTCAACGGCCTCTCAAACCCCTCCCTCACTGTAGCATGTTCTCAGCGGCTTACTCACAGCAGTGATCGACAGGCAGTTATCCCTCCCTCCGAATCTGATTGGTGGAAGGCGATAGGGAGCGCTGGATATTTGCAACTACCATTACAGGGTTTAGATGGAGCTAGAGAATTCAGTTTTTCCCCCCTAAATAGCCTTTTTCATGCACTACTTCCAGAAAATTGTGACAATTCTACGAAATTTGACTTTAAAAGAGTTGCTGAGTACAGCTTTAAAGATAGAAGAAAATATCTTGGCAAGGTTGAGCTGTCTGTTGTAGCCTACCTGGCATGGTTCCTCAACAGGCCCTTTGCTGTGCACTGTCAACACGCTAAGGGCACTCAGGACTGAGCTGAGATCAGCTGCATGGGTCACTGGTCACTGTCAAAAAGCCTTTATACTGTATAACCATAAATCTTTATGTAGGCTATTCATCCATTCTAGTTTCAAATATGTTTGTTTATTGATCAGGTGAGCCAAGGATGGTATACATACTATGGCTAAGGTATCTTTCACTTCACCACGTTTACTTGTTTACACTACTTTACTCCCAAACAGGAATTTGTTGTCTTCCATTCCAGAACTCAACTTCATTTCCAGTATTTCTGTTTGTATCCACTGCTGTTACAATCTGCAGCTCCAGTATGCTGACTGGTAATGCAGTTTTCTGATTGATACAGACAGTTGTCCTATACTGCAGCTTTCATCCTTTGGGTGGGGGTGTGGGGGGGGAGGTGGTTGGTCTGTGAGTTTTCCCCCACGGGGCTGCGCTGTCAGGTCATGGCCACATGGTCACATGTTCCTCAGAGGGCTAAAGGAGGAAAGCTAATATAATAGAAGAGGGGTGGAGAGTTACCACTGGGCTTTCCATTAAGCCGGTGAGTGTCGAGAAAGTGTGTGTCTGTGTGTATGTCTGTTTGTGTGTGTGTGTGTGTGTGTGTGTGTGTGTGTGTGTGTGTGTGTGTGTGTGTGTGTGTGTGTGTGTGTGTGTGTGTGTGTGTGTGTGTGTGTGTGTGTTTTGGGGTAGGAGTAGGGGGCAAAGAAACAGACAGGCAGGGAGAGCTTGTGACAGAGAGAAAAGTAGAGTCTTTCAGCAGAGCTCACAGCATTAGAGCCTATCTAACGGTAGTCTTTTGCTCCGTCTTTCTCTCTCTCTCTCTCTCTCTCCCCCCTTTCACTCTCTCACTCTGTTCCCTCCCCTCCTCTTGCTGCTCTTTCACATCTTCCAGTTTCACAGGAGCGTATTGCTGTTGTGTTACGATGACTGCTGTGCATTTAGACTCCTTGCAGTAAGCACTCAAAGGTAAGTGCCATCTCTCTCTCTTCGTCTTCTTCTTCTCTCTCTCTCTCTCTCTCTCTCTCTCTCTCTCTCTCTCTCTCTCTCTCTCTCTCTCTCTCTCTCTCTCTCTCTCTCTCTCCCCCTGTCTTCCTGCCCCCCACCCACTCCTGCATGTGTTGGCTGGTGAGCTGTCTGCAGCTGTCGCTCTTGTCGAGTAGCAACCGTTTGTCGTCCTGCCCTCAATGCTGGCTGCTCAGGCACGACTCGTCCTCCTCCCGTTGTTCTCATTGACCTCTGCGGCTGCTCGTCTCAGGCTTTTCCGTTGGGTCCCTCTGCTTCTTTCCGTGTCCCTGTTCATGCAGCACAGCGGCTGCACTCTTATAGGCAGACGTTTATTCCTGAGAGAGGAAGCCTCTCTCACTCACCAGAATTTTCTAAGAGAACTTTTTCTATTTGGGGGGGTTGTTTTTCCAAAAGAATGCTGTGATTCTCAGTATTTTGACTGACACTCACCCTCTCCCTCTCTGTCTCTCTCTCTCTCTCTCTCTCTCTCTCTCTCTCTCTCTCTCTCTCTCTCTCTCTCCCTCCCTCCCTCCCTCTCTTCATCTTTATTGGATTAAAGTGATAAGAAATATGTGAGATGTTCAACAGGAATTTGATTAGCAGCGCTGTGTGCTTGTGTTCCATTTGTGGATACGAAGCTCGAGGAATGTCTCCCTCTCTCTCTCGCTTTCTCTCGCACTGTTTCTCCCTGTCTCACTTTCTCTGTTTCTCTTTCTGTCTCACCCTGTTTCTATCTGTATGTCTCTCCCAGTCTCCTCATCTCTGTCTGTCTGTCTGTATCTGAAGAGTTAAGCGCCGCTGACAGTTTGCAGTTCTAGATGACACCCATGTGACATTAAGGCTAACTTTTGTTTGGACTGCTGTATAACTCAATAATAATCAGTGACTAATGTTAATCTTAGAATAGTGTCTGACCTCTCTGAATGTAGAGCATACAAGCAAGAAAAGAGAGTGGTGTTTGTTTGTGTTTTTTTTCCGGATCATTCCCCACTCATCATGGATGGGAACAAAAAGAGCCTTGTGGCGTATCTGTCCTATGGGGAAACACACAGTGCACAGGCAGGCCAGGGAATTTGGACAGACCAACATGTACTGTTAAGAGGTGAACCTCAGAGCTTTATTTAGGAGCAGGGTGCCTTTAATGCCATGTGCCCACAAAGTAGTCCGCAAAGTCTCTAGTGGCATTCTTTCCATCCACATGGGCACTGGGCACTGGGCACAGAAGGAGGGGGGGGGGGTCAGATAAGAGGGGCTGTACTAGAGGGGCTGTTCTAGCGCTGTATGCCTGTATCGTATGAATGCCTTTATGGTAGGCCTATTGCCCTGCCAGTTTTGTTTAGTTTGTTTATTGGATTTGATATTCTCTTTTCTACAGTGATGCGTAGGTTAAGAAGTAGTACTAAAAGGGTGTTTTTGTCTTGTTTAAATTACTAGGCCTATGGAATTTGATGTTATAGCTTTAGAGGGAAGAATGGTGGTGGTGGTGGGGGTTGTTGTGTACTGTACTGTATGTAAGTGAGCTCTATGCTGATTCACTGTCCTTCTCATGACCTTGAGCTGTAACACAACAACAACAAGTACAAGTGTCCACAAATTGTCTGGTCCTAGTGGCGTCAGCCCATTTGTGTCTATGACCTACTGTAACTAACTGCGGCCAACATCAGAGACAAACATGCTCCCCATGTATTTATTCAGGATAATGTATTCCCTCTTTGTCTGTGTGTGTGTGTGCGTGTGCGTGTGCGTGTGCGTGTGCGTGTGCGTGTGCGTGTGTGTGTGTGTGTGTGTGTGTGTGTGTGTGTGTGTGTGAGTGAGTGAGTGACACTGTGGTGTGGCCTATGTATTGCCAAAAAAATCCTATAACCAATGCCAAAAAAATTCTTAGGATTTATCACAGGGCCCTTTTCTTCACCATTTTGTGCATTATTTAGAAGTTTCTGGTATGACTCAGCTCCTTCTAGTGAATACAGCATCCATCTTCAATGAGTATCACCATCTCCTTGTTTGATTTAACTGAGCGCCTCTTAACAGTCTGAAGAAATAGTCTTTCCCTGTCATGTCTTTACAGATTCTGTTGTTGATGTGAACAAACGTTTCAGACACAATCATGGTTATGAATAAATATAGCGAAATAGTTGTAAAATCTAGTGGCATAACAAAGGGTGGAAAAGATTATTTCCAGCTTTCATGTTTGACCATGTTTTGGTGACACTTTAGATATTTACCTGTGAAGTACTGAGTTGTACTGGAGGTAAGAACAGTGTAACAACAACAAAAAAGGGATAAATGAGTGCTTACAGAGTAGACTGGAATAACTGCTTAATCTGTCAGGGTTTAAATCATCGCCGTCCCTTGATACCGGTATTCATTTTGCCCCTGGGCTAATTATCAGAGCCTATTATGTTTCTGACACCCCACCTATGGGTTGCATTTATTTCAGAAACTTTTGATGAATCCATTTAACAGCCCCAACATTACATACTGTAGGCTACACTTTTACAGTAATATCATTTCAGGTGTGATACTCCTACAATTTCAGTATCCTAGACAGCTGTTTTGAGGTTTGTGTGCATAGAGTATTGTAAATAAGAGTATTGTAAACTAATCCCTTGATATGTTTGGTAATTGGGTCTTACATACTCCTTATTGAGTATAATCTAAATTGTTACCAATGCTTCATTTCTTAGAGAGAGAGAGAGAGAGAGAGAGAGAGAGAGAGAGAGAGAGAGAGAGAGAGAGAGAGAGAGAGAGAAAGAAAGATGAAGAATCACTAGTACTTTGCTCCCCTGAGATTTTTTACTTCAATCCTCATCCACCTGCCACCACCACCCCCTGCGCTGCCTTCATCTTGCCCTGCTGACTGACGGCACAGAGGTGCACAGTGATTGGTGTTGCCAGTGAGAAACATGATGAGCTCACCCCACCCACTTTTTCTGCCGAGTCACACTTTCACCTGAGTCACCCATGCACCCGCCGCTGTAATGCATGCGCTGCTGTCCGTGTCCTGTCATCCCGTGCACTGCACGCTACGCTTGACTTTATCAGACGTCAGGTCAAGGAATATCATTATGCATGACTTCCTCCTCCTCCTCCTCCTCTTTGAGACAATGAGGCTGTGACCTTGGAGGTGCAGCAGTGACCTTGAGGATGGAGGGATATTCTACTCATGCACGTCTGCACAGGATCTCTGTGAGGATAGGACCCTTTTTTTAGCCCCAGTGGAGCACAGATGCCTAGAATAAGACAAGCAGACACTGCAGAAAATAGAGACTCTTTCACCTCTGCTGTGTCTATGCCTCCACCCCAATGCTATGACCAGGGAAGGATGGAGAGGAAACATTTAGTGAAAATACTGTCATTGATGTAGTTACAGGAGTCTCTAAAGTGTGTGTGTGTGTGTGTGTGTGTGTGTGTGTGTGTGTGTGTGTGTGTGTGTCTGTGTGTCTGTCTGTCTATGTTTGTGTGTAATTCCGAGGTGGGACATTTGTTCCCTTCTTGATAGTAACTATGAGCCATGTTAGTAAGTAATCTGCACTGATGCCTTGAGAGGGTACCATAGTGTCGTATTATCCAAGCCCTGTACCAGAGGTATCTTAGCATTACCAGGAAAAGAGTTATCCAATGGACCTCCCTGAAATCTCTGATTCCCAGTAGACATGAATATCTGAGTCCCGGAAAAGATACCTCTGGTGATGATACTTTCTGACATGTGGTTGCTAGCGATTGACTCTCTCTCTCTCTCTCTCTCTCTCTCTCTCTCTCTCTCTCTCTCTCTCTCTCTCTCTCTCTCTCTCTCTCTCAGTCAACTTTGTGTGTTCTTCATATCCTCCCACCAGGTTATGCTGCCCAGACGTTCCACGCTGACTCCCAGAGAAAAAGAGAAGGGCTAAAACCTGCTCTCTGCTCCACGGAGAACACCGCATCTGCACAGAGAGAGAGAGAGAGAGAGAGAGAGAGAGAGAGAGAGAGAGAGAGAGACTTGTCCAGGATGACTGACCCGCAAGACGTCAAGGATACCAAGGCAGCCATGGGCTCGGTTGGACACCTGGTGAGTGTTTGCACAGCTGAACTGGAGTCAACAGGCGCAACCACAGCACAGCATAAGGAAAAAGGGATTTTTATTTATTTATATACAGTAGCCAACACTACTATTCAAATATTTTATGTGGTATGAGTGCTCTCCCTGGGCACTGAATTCATCGCCATGTTAGTGTTTGATTCTTCCTATCCTGTTTAGTTTCCAGAATGTACTGTATAACCATAATACTTGGATCTAGGGTTGGAGAATAAGCTGAAACTTGCTTACATAAGATAAACGAGTTAAATGAGTAGAAAGTTAAGCCATGTTGGTGTGTGTGCGTGTGTGTGTAAGGGTGACCTAGTGCCACACTGTGCTGCCCTTTGTGTGACACACTTCCACACAATGCCTGATGTTTGGCCAGGTCACTTTCTTATCTTCACACCCCAGGCAGCTGGCCTCCACAGGTGAATGGATGGCCTTGGAGGCAGCCGTCAGGCCCTTAATCTGTGACTAGAGCGGTCAGCTGGCTGAGATGTTAGCCATTACGCTGTGTCATCTGAGCCCTATGCCAGCACAATGAATGGGGTCTGAGATTTAATTAATCAATGGAATATTTATGAAATAACAAACAAAATTATTTAAATGTAAATACATACAAACAAAAACAAATACGCATATGGTCTCTGTGCTCTGGCGACTTACACATCACATTGTACATGTCCGTTGACGGACAGCAGAGGGCGTGTCTGACAGAGGGGGAGTCGATTTTGATTGGTTGACGGATCCGTTTCTGCCTGAAAAGTTGAACATTTTCTCAACTTTTCGACGGAAGCAACAGGGCCATTGGAAGGGACGGACCCACAATGCATTTGGAGAGAGCTCAATGCAAAGTCACAGATATCTGTTGATGGACATGTGCAGTGTGAAACTAGTCTTGTGTCTTTGCCATAACATCTAGCCCAGTTTCCCTCCAGTGCCTCTGTGACTGTTATTCTCAGTCCTGGCAGGCATCTGTGACAGCAGCTGTTAGTGTGTGTTAGTCGGCCTCCAGTTCTAGCTGCTGGGCTCCTCCTCTGGGCCTGTGGCACGGGAGTGCACTGCTGAGGGCCTGAGCTGAGCTGGAATGGCTTTTCATTCTTGATTTGTAGCTTTTCCATGGAAGGTAGCGTGGCTAGCTTTGTGTGTGTGTGTGTGTGTGTGTGTGTGTGTGTGTGTGTGTGTGTTTTTTTATTGTGATTGTGTATGTATGTGTGTGTGTGTGTGTGTGTGTGTGTGTGTGTGTGTGTGTGTGTGTGTGATTTGTGTTGTAGCTGTGATGGCAACATGCTTTATTTTGGTTGCTGAGAAGCTTTCAAGTTGAGTTTGGAGGAGCCAAGTGACTGGCCAACGGTGGGTTCCATGTGGTGGTACGACTCCAGCCCGACACAATAGCATTCCTCTCCAGATTTATATTATTAAACCAGCTTTGACTTATCCTAATGCTCACAGGCTGCTTGTGGAGAGGCACAGGCCCGTTATGGATGGTGGTGGATATTTCTCTTGAGTCAAGTTTGATGTCTGTGCTGCAGAGTGTGTGTGTGTGTGTGTGTGTGTGTGTGTGTGTGTGTGTGTGTGTGTGTGTGTGTGTGTGTGTGTGTGTGTGTGTGTGTGTGTGTGTGTGTGTGTGTGTGTGTGTGTGTGTGTGTTTGTTAGATACCCTGGAAAAGTTTTGTTGGTGATTGGAGTGGACATGCTTACATACATGTGTGTGTGTGTGTGTGTGTGTGTGTGTGTGTGTGTGTGTGTGTGTGTGTGTGTGTGTGTGTGTGTGTGATCATCGTCTGCTCACAACGTGGCCACACACGAGTGTGTGCCTTTGGTCTGTGTTCCGAGTGACCTAGGAGCCTGTGCGTGTCAGTGTATGTCTGGGTCAAGTCTGGCCCGCCCCGCGTGTGCCTGAGTGCGTGGGAGTAGAGCAGCAAGGCCAGTCTTTTATCCCCCCTGTATTGCTGTTTTGATCTCTGGGATTACGCCCAGCTCTAATCACTCGCCGTGAAACAATGGCCATTGATCGGCCAGCCACGGGCGGGCAGCACTCACCCCGCATGCCCACTAGTCCCTCCTGAAAACGTCTCTAGTCAGTCGCCATGGAGACGGGGCAGCAACTGGTTTGTCATTCTGTGGGAGCAATTGCATTTCCTTCCCTCCATTCTAAGGAAGCTATCATTATGCAGGAGCACCTATCCAGGCAAGACAGATGTTGTCATGGCTACTCGATTGTCCCCCTGATAGATTGAGATTGACTCTTTGTTGGACCCCAGAGTGCTAAAGTCCGATTCTTATTCATTTAATGTTGAGGATACTTGCCATGTACCACTATGTCTGGTAGTAATTTAGCAGTATCATTGTCTGTCATAGAGTTTCTCCATAACCCTCCACACTTCCTCAATGATCCTCAGATTGCCATTAATGACGTTGCTAATTTTGTGTGTGCGTTTGCGTATGCGTTTGTGTGTGTGTTATGTGTGTGTGTGTGTGTGTGTGTGTGTGTGTGGGTGTGGGTGTGTGCACGCACGCACACACGTTAGCGGTGTGTGTATGTGGTGACCTTGTGCTTAGTAAAGAGATTTCAAGACTTATTTAACTTTTTTCTGTTACTGAGCCACTGGACCTGTCTACTTCCTGTCTGGCTCCTGCTGATGGAGTCATGTGAAAAGGGATCCAAAGGGGCAAAGCAACTCCCTCCAGATTTTTATCCCATCTTTTCCCACAGGAGTGACACATTCAATATACTGTACACTCTTCTAATTCACACTACAGTAGTATTCTGATGCTAATGCGTTTAGCCGCACAATCCAGCCCACTGTTTTTGGATTTGATGCTGGGAAAGCCACAATGGATTTCTTGTACAAAATCAAGGTGAGTTTATTATAGATCGCAGACTATAGTGTTTCTATTGATCCCTACACTAAGCAATGGATATGCGTTCTTCGAACTCGATGAAGACTTAGTAGTTCTTTTTGTGTGTTATTTGTGTCTGATATGATAGACGGAGCTCTTTAACTCATGGCAGCACAGGAAATGTACTAATGCGATTCAGTGACTGATTATGCAGAGGGATGTGACACATGGATGCGGAGAAAACAAGAGACTTTTGGAAAGCCTTTGTGTTCTCTGAATCTGAGGCCCTAATGAAATATCCTGGAAAGCTGAATGCAACCCAGTGACAGAAAACATGAGAATAGTGTTTCAGTACAGCGCAGTAGCTCAGTGCAAAGCAGCTGGACTCACTCGTGACTACTAACCAAGAAAACTACAGTCACAAAGGCAAAATAGATCCCAGATCTCTCCAACCTCCCACTAGAGAATCCTGTGGGAAAGTCGAACTCAAGACTTGTCTCTCGGCAGGAAGTTGTGGGCACACGTGGAGGTAGACTGAGCGTTAGGTTTCAGTTTTTGAGGAACAACAGTGACTCAGATTGCCTGTCTTTGAATCCCACCCAGACTGTTTGTTGTTTTGGGCTGTATAAGTTACACTGGGCTAACTTGTCTGTGATGTGTCAGAGTTGGAGGCATACAGGACTTTTAATGGTTGTACAGTACATGCTCACTCTACCTATCCTTAGTTTTCTGTTTTCAGTCATCTTTGAAACCTTATACACATGTACTGTATTACATGCACATAACATACTGTACACACATATAACATAACATACACATAACCTAATTATCATCTAATAACACACTGACACAGAAATTCACCCAAACCCACCTTTTGTTGCTGTATCGAACATTTCCGCAAATGTTTGACTTTAACAGACTACACATAAAAAAACCCCACAAAACAACAACAAAGGGCTTTGTTTTACTGTTGAGATTTACCCCAACAAGTAGTTAGCCTCAAGCTTTTTCTTATCTACCATTTACTGTTTTCTTATATATCTTCTTTTTGTCAAGCATGTTGGAGAGCACATTGTGCTCAGTAGTTATCTGACCTCTGACAGTGTGCTTGCCACAGACATGGTCGGCCATGATAGCTGCTAGATAGGGCCCTGTTGAGAGGGCACTTCTCTCCCATGTGTCTGGCTGATCATGTGCTCCGTCTCCTGCGGCTCCTGCGTGTGCTCTCCATGGCTATGGCCTCATCAAATGAGAACCCTGCTCTGTGGTCGCCCAGCTCTGGGGTCGCTCTGCTGCTGAAAGGCCACTAGAACATTGAGGAACATTGAGGAACGCTGAGAACTAGCACACTTCCTGCCAGAGGTGGAGAATCTTATCATTCAAAACATGTTTCTCCGTATGGGACTACATAGCTGATAAGAACTAACGTTCTCCAAAGAGTGAAAGGATTGTTCTTTGCCAGGGAAGATATTTGAGCAGGGTATCAGTGACCTTGGTGGCGGCAGACTGCCTTGGAGGGATGCGTTACATGGGTTCCATCGATCAGTTCTGATGAAGACAGCAGATAGACTTACAGTAGATAGACCAATCAGTTCCTTATTTAGTGCTTTTTCCTCATCCTCTTGTGCCACAGTACTCATGCATGCTTAGCTAACAGTACAGTGATGCTCTCTAATAAGCTTGAGTGCATGAGAGCTATAATGGGTGTGTCAGAGGCTGACCATCTCATTGGTCAGTTTGTGTTGCCTTTTGTCCAAGTGCTTTGGGAGCAGCTGGAGCATCTGTGGGCATGCGTGCCCTTTGTGAGGCCTCTTCCCAAAACATATTGGGATTAGGATGGACAGGAGTCCACAAGCCAGACGGGAATCCCTATCATAACATACTAGGATCAGCAGGGGTGGGGAGGGGAGGGTGGGCTTGGTTGGTGGTGGGAAGGTGGGGGATATGTACGCCCCCTCTCCAGGGCTTGGCTTTAGGCATGGAGATGGTGGAGTCTGGTCGTTTTTTTTCATCATTGTTATGTGGAACAGATTGACTTGTAAGGTGTGAAAAAGGTTCTTAATTGCTCTTCAGACTAAAACGTGTCATTGTGAGAGTTTTTACATGCAGGTACATTCCACTGTTGCTTGTATAAGAGGCTTACATCTTCTCCCCAAGGGCTCTGAGAATCAGTAAGCTAAGTAAGTTTTACGGTATGTTGTCATGGGGAGGATGCAGAAGAAATACCCTCATTTATTCTTTGATGAGGGCTAATGTAGTAGCTCAATCTAGAACAGCCATCTTGTTTGTAGATGATGCTAATTTGTCATTTGCTGTCAGAATGTGTATATTAGATTCAAAGCCACTATCCACAAGCTCTTTGCCATTTGCAGGCATTCCCCATTTACTTGTGGCAATGCATTATGGCAACTGTGCTGTCGGGTTGGGCTGTTTTGATTTATGTACTCTAAATTTCCTGGCAGCACTTCATTGTTTGAAAGAGAGCCTTTCAGTTCATCTATGTGTACCATAGTCTGTATGAAAAAGATGGGTACAAAATGTTTGATAAAGCATCAGAGATGAGGTTTACTACAGGGATATAAGATTGACATCCACATCTTTAAAAATGGACTTGCTCTTCTCTGTTTTACCACACCACTAGTCCACACATGCTTGTTTTCTGCTTTGGTGAAAGCGCTATCAATCATGTACATAGGCAGAACAGCCAGCCAACCCACATGGGCATAATTACAGCCTAATTAGTTTATTAATTTTGGCCTTGAACTGAGCACATGCTGGATGCCATATTTAAAGATGCCAGCAGCCACCTCAGTGTAATTCGGGCTGATCTAGCCTTGCTTTGGTTATCACAGTAAATAAAATTGGGTCAAAACTTACACCCACTATCCATTTACATAAAGCTTTGTGGTGTAGATGATCAAGTGATCATGAGCAGACACAGCTGAGCCACCAGAGAGTCTTTCTGGTTGTTTAAATGACACTCTACCATTTGGGATATGTCTCCCTCTAGTGTTGATTTAGCCTAGTGCATTCTCTTTCATCCTGTCAGCTGAGAAAAAAAAAGAACTTTTTTTTTAAATCAGGGGGTTGTAACTGAAGATGCAGACAGTTGAAAACATGTTATCATGTATCACACAAGAAATAGTCAGCATCAAGAAGACCATGCTCCTGTCACGTAGCACTCGAGCAGACTCTGACCCCACCTGTCTCCTCCTGTGCTTCTGTTTTATCTGCCCCTCAGCCGGCCCCGCTTCCCCCTCCCTCGCGGCGAAGGGATGACGAGGATGAGCGGGACTTGAATAAGACTCTGGGAGTTGAACGCTTCCAGCAAATTCTGAAACCCCCGCCACGCCTCCCCTCCGAGCAGCACCGCAACTTTAACGAGGAGGACTTTGAATGTGAGTAGCCAAACCACACGCCTGCAGTGTGCACCCCACATTCCATTTGTCTTCCTCAACAAGAGTACGACAGGCTACACTGTCTCTCTCTGACACACTATTTTGGTGTAGAATGCAAGTCATGTTGTACAAGTACAATCACCAACTGCATCGGTTTAGAGGCAGTCAATAAAAGATAGACATTGTGCCACGATTAGGCCCATGACTTTCCTAGGGGTGAGTGGATAATGACAATCTATCAGGCATGGGCTCATATATAGGGCATACAGGGCAATGCCCGGTGGGCCGACAGACATTTTTGGGCCGGGCTGTCATAATTTCCTCATAATTACCTTAAAGGATATTGGGCTAGTCCAAGTAAATCTCTCATTATCATGCAATGTGTCCAACTTGCAGTGCTATTTATTAACTTGCCATGAAGTTATTATTGAATAAAATCAGGGTGGGCCATTTTTTGGTCCCAGTCCGGCCCTATCTCAGTATCAGAGAGTATCCAGAGTAGAAGATACGGATCCTTCTGGAAAGTGTCAGTCCAACTGCTGTCCTGTTGTTCTGCTGGTTTCCAGATCACCGCCACTCCTCCATACACACCCACCACCCGCTCTCCAAGCACCTGCCCTCCGACGGCCGCAGGAAGAAGAGCGGGAAGAGGAGGAAGGGCTCAGGCCGACGCAGAGGCTCCACGGGCAGCGCTGGTGCCAGCACCGCCGCCGCGCCCACCATCGAGGAAGACGAGGAGGATGACGAGGGTGCAGAGGAGGCCCACAGTCAGCAAGACAACGAGGCCAACACCACCAGCACCACCACTGCTGCCACCACACCCACCACAGAGACCGACACAGACACACGCACCGAGGAGGTGCAGGTGGGAAACGCGTGTGTGAGTGTGTGTGTGTGTGTGTGTGTGTGTGTGTGTGTGTGTGTGTGTGTGTGTGTGTGTGTGTGAGTGTGTGTGAGTGTGAATGTGTGTGTGTGTGTGAGAGAGAGAGAGAGAGAGAGAGAGAGAGAGAGAGAGAGAGAGAGAGAGAGAGAGGATTAGGGTGCATTCTCGGACACCGCATACACACACACAGTAGATTCATACTACATGTCTGATGTAGATGTATAGATGTATGCACTTATAGATGTATACTACTTGTGAAACTGTTTTGTCTCTTCTGTTTCTATAGTTTTTTGTGTCTGATGAGGACCCAACCAGCACCTCAACCCAAAGCAGGTCAGAGGGCAGTGCCTCCCCACGCCAACTGACCATCGTCCCAGTGTCAGCGCTGGGGAGCAGGTCCAGCAACCTGCCAGAGGACGCCAGCTCAACTGAGTAAGTCCACCACCAGCCCTCAAGCATGCAGACACAACATAGCAAAGAGATACAAATCAGTGTCCCCAGTGGTCTTGTGTATTTGCTGTTTGTATTTATTAGGTACATAAATATAAACAACAGATACAAACACACCTCAGACACTAGATGCAAGTAGGTTATAGATATATGCACTAAAATTAATATGAATGTTTGAGAGTTTATTGGAGGAGTCTATTGCTTTTCATCATTTTGTGTATAACTTGTGTATAGTAACTCTTATAAATCTGCACTTTTTCACTTCAGTGGTACTCAACATGCCAATAGCAAATCACACATTTGGTGCACCATCATCTCATAAACTCCTATCCTATCAACTCTCATGTAATTCTCATAGTTTTGTGAGTGTGTCTGTGTCTAAGTGACTATGACAAGCTACTGGATGCCTAAAGGGTCCCATGATAATTGGACAACTAAATAAAAACCAAAATAAGTGGGCAGCGGGGCTCAGTTGGCTATGGTGTCATACTATAAATCTGGGGACCTGGGTTTGAATCGGACCTGAGGTCATTTCCCGATCCCTCCCCATCTATCTGTCTCCCATCCATTTCCTGTCCGTTCTCTACTGTCCTGTCAAATAAAGGCATTTTAGTTAACGCCCCCTCTCCCCAACTCTCTTTCCAGTGCACCCACCCCTGGCAAACCCAAGGGCCAGAATGGGGTGCAGCACCCCTGTGTGTTCCCGCTCAGCTCCCCAGAGTCTCCCAGCAGTTCCCCGGCCCTGTCCCCCCCTCCTCCCCAGCAGCAGCAGCAGCGCCGGGGCTCCAGGCAGGGCTCCGTGACGGGCCAGGGCTCGGGGAGCAGCCGCAGCTATGACCTGCAGGAGCGCCGCCGCACCGGGAACCAGACGGCCCCCAACAGCGCCCTCTACCAGCGCGTGCCCACAGACGAGAGCGAGGCCCAGATGCTGGCCACTGTGGACCTGGATGGCATCAAGAGTGAGTGGGACCGGGGATGGGGTGTCGGAGGGAGGCTGTGTGTGTGAGTGTGTGTGTGTGTGCATGTGTGTGCATGTGTGGCATCAAGAATGAGTGGGGATAGTGCGTCAGTGTGTGTGTGTGTGTGTGTGTGTGCACTTGTTTGTGTGTGACAGACAGAACTGTGTGTGTGTGTGTGTGTGTGTGTGTGTGTGTGTGTGTGTGTGTGTGTGTGTGTGTGTGTGTGTGTGTGTGAGAGAGAGAGAGAGAGGTGGGGGTATCTTTGGTGTCAGTGCACATGTGTAAATATTTGACAGGAGTTTGGTGCAGACCGAAAGACTGTACCTTTTACTTTTTTACTTTGATCTAAATGTCCACAGTGCAACACAAATTACTGACAGTTTTTGCTCAGGTGAGCTACAATTTCAGCACAGTTTGTGTCCATTGTCATAAGGTCTGCCACTATGACCTCAAAAGCCTCCTTTCTTCATCTGAAAGGCACTTCCAGTCTGAGTTGTGGATTTAATGACATTGATGGTCATTTAGACTGATACTGTGTAAGCGTTACAGGGTTTATATGTTTGCATAGTTAATGGTTAAATAATATGGCTTTGGTGCTGAGGACACTCCAGTGTGTTGAATACCAGCTAACTAAAGTATTTTTGGGGTAAAAAACAGATGAGGCATGTCCTCAGTGATGCTGTTGCTGGGTTACATTCATGGTATTTATGGTACTTTAGGCAGTTAAGTACAAACAGGGATTAATGCTTTTCTTCATTCCTTTGTTGTCATTAGAATGGAACCCAAATATTAGGATTGCTGTAGAGATGCCATCCTAAAACTCTGCACACAGTATGTCATATTCTTCATAGGCTAACACAACTAAGGGTCTTTCTCCAATCCTCTCAGCTATAACGCCATAAATAACATGACTATTTAGTCTGTGTTTCTACTTTCCTCTCTGTTGAACATGAATCAAATGATATCATTCCCTCAGATCAAAATCCAGCAGGAATTCAGATCATTTTGTCCAAAGACGCCCACGACTGTAGTGCTTTTCCATATCTCTATTGTTTTGCGTCTGAATGTGTGTTTGTGAGTGTGTGTGCTGTGTGCTGTGTGACGCTAATTTGAACCCCCTTGAACAATTGGTTACTTTGATGGAGACAGATTTACATTTCTGTAGGGAACCCTAAAGGCCACACACAGGAGTTTAAGCATGCAATCTAACCCATTCTGAACGGGCAGTAAGAGGCTTGGTGAGTCTAGTAGAATACTGACACATGTCTCCATGAAGAGAGAGGATTGTTTTCCTCATGCATTTGACTGAAGGTCTGAGCTTCTTGATTTCATTCTATCTCTTTTGTTATTAATTCCTGTTTTCCTGTGTGTGTGTCAGGTCATCGCTTTGAGGATGTGCCTGGTGTGCGGCGTCATCTGGTCAGGAAGAGCACCAAAGGTCAGGTGGTTCATATCAGCAAAGACCACAAGGAGCCCAGCGGACGCACCCGTAAACAGGACCGCACCCCCCATGAGGTGAGAGAGCTGACTGACTGACACCTGCTCAGATGGGGTTCAGGGTTCAGGGTCAGAGTTCAGAAGTCTGTTAGTGCTGTCAGTAATGTCTTAAAGGTGCTTGAGAGTAGGCAATGCAACAAGTATGTCAATTATCAGTTCTTCTTGCATTTTACTGTTAAATATCCTATAAATTAAGCAAATTTAATAAAACTTACGAGTTGTCTTTTTGGAATACTTGGAATTTTTGTTCTCATTTTCCTGTTACCTCATCACATGGCTAAGAGATGGTTTAGGCCCGAGAGATTAGTCTTGTCTGGGAGACAGAAACTCCTAAGTAGTTTCTAGATAGAAAAACTAACCTGTGGATCACAATGACATATAGCCTATCTGTGTGAAACATTGAAGAAACATTGTGCGTGCACCACTCTAGAGCTGCTTATCTAATGATTTTTCTCATGCCATTGTTGACAACTCATGTGGAATCAAATGAGATTAGACATTCTTGAATCTTAACCCCCTAAAGTCAGGGCTCAGTAGGCATGTGCACACCTCTACCTTGGCCTAATCTGTGGTGTGTCATGGTCCTTTACCAGTGGAGAGGTCGCTTTAGCAGAAGAAGTCTTCTGGATGCAAAGACTCACTGGGTTAGTAAGCATAAGGTACCACAGGGCTGTGTGGAGTGTGGATACTCACTGCCTAACTGCATGGATTTGGGTAGTTTGCTGTGCCGTTTGTGCTTGTGTATGTTTTTAATATTATTTCCTCACTATGATATGGTGTCTTCTACATTGTGTGATGTAACTGGCAGAGAAGTAAGTGAGTGCAGAAAAGCACTTTGGTGTGGCTAATTTTATTTATTATTTATTTTATTTTTTTTACCAAAATGACTGTGGTTCTATGGTGCAGATTGCACTTACAGTACAAACATCACTACATACACAAACAGTTGGATTTACTCTAGCACAGCATATTGCTGTATGCTTTCACAGTCACATGACTATATTATACTGGCTCACTTTGTGAATTCACAATCAAGGATATACATTTTGAGATTCTAGATTGAATCAAAGAGTATAGAATTCAGCAAAAAATGAACCATAAATGCCAAACAAACATAAAACAAACATAAAAGAGACCGGTCTGACATACTGTAGTTTAAGTTGTAGTTGAGCATGCAAGTGGATAATGAAAAGCCGATGCTGTTTGGGACCAGCTGAATGTCAGCATTATTACAGTTGCCACTCAAAGTAGGCTCTTGCTGCCTGTGCTATGAAGGGGGTCACACAAGTTCAAGTTGATTGAAGTTTAAACATCCTGACTTTCAATATTTTGATAGGGTAACACCCACACAGAAAAAACAAATGTTACAATTCAACAAATACAATCTGCTATAAACAATTTGGGGCCAGCAGTTTTTAAACAAACATACAAACATTCTCCATCATTTTGGCCACAGGCATCTGTATATATATGTGTGTGTGTGTGTGTGTGTGTGTGTGCGTGCGAGCAAATGACTGTCTTGGTGTGCCAACATAACTGGGTATGCATGACGTGTGCGTAGGTGTTTGTGGAGCTAAATGAGCTGGTGATGGATAAGAACCAAGAGATGCAGTGGCGAGAGACGGCCCGCTGGATCAAGTTTGAGGAGGACGTGGAGGAAGAGACCGACCGCTGGGGCAAACCACACGTGGCCTCCCTCTCCTTCCGGAGTTTACTGGAGCTGCGCAAGACCATCTCACACGGTCAGAACCACAACACATGGCAACAAGGGGAAATGGTTTTGGGGGGGGGGGCTAGTCTAAGGGAGAAAGTCATCAAATATAGATTAAAGTATGGACATATGGGCATACAGAAATCTATCAAGGTGAACTAGTAAAGATGATATGCAGAGAATGGTTAGCAGCCTGAGGAGTTGTTTTTTACTGGTGTGGCTTCCTCTTGGTCACTGTGTGTGTGTGTGTGTGTGTGTGTGTGTGTGTGTGTGTGTGTGTGTGTGGGCGTGCGACCTCAGGTGCCGTCCTGTTGGACCTGGACCAGAAGACACTGCCGGGCATCGCTCACCAGGTGGTGGAACAGATGATCATCTCTGACCAGATCAGGGCTGAGGATCGTGCCAATGTCCTGCGTGCCCTACTGCTCAAACACAGGTCAGTGCACACACAAACACACACACACACACACACACACACACACACACACACACAGGTATCAGCAGGTAACCTAACTGAGCTTTTCATGGCTGAATTCCAACCAAAAGCAAGAGCAAAAAAGTTACATCCAGGGAAACTGATATTTCCTTTACTTTCCTCCTGTTCTTTCAATCCTCCTGCTCCTCTGCTCCGTGTCCCAGTCATCCGAGCGATGAGAAGGAACACACCTCCTTTCCCAGGAACATCTCGGCGGCCTCTCTGGGCTCCCTCATGGTCCATCACCACAGCAACAACCACATCGCCCCGCCCGAGCCCAGCGCCACCGACCCGCTCATGACAAAGGGCATGACCACCATTGACATTGACTACCGCGTCGACATGGACAAGAATGAGGTACTAGCCGCTGAGAGGAGCAGAAGAGACAGTGAGAAGGTAGATGATTGCAAATAGCAAGCTTCTTTTCTGAATGGTGTGAGCACAAAATGGAGATGATTGTGTGTCTTGGGGAGGATTGTTTTATCATCACATACTGTACATTGAAATGTTATTGGTGTAAGACATGCAGTGAAATTGTATGAGTTTGTCAGCCTATTCAGTTGATAAATGAAAAGGGGTGAGAGTCGGTACTGAGGAGGGAGAGAGGGTGCATGCATGACGTAGTGTGCACTGTACATCCTCAGCTTCAAGTCTGAATGTACTTTGGGTGTTCCTGTGTAAAAGAGGTGCTTCAAGTGTTTTTGTGTTGTATACATTTATTTCCAGTGGTTTAGAGGCTTCTTCTTGTTGTGATTTCATGTAGAAAGAAACTCCACCATTGCTGGGAATGCACAGGTCCAAGTCAAAACATGAACTCAAACTGCTGGAGAAGATTCCAGAAAATGCAGAGGCCACTGTCGTACTCGTGGGTCAGTTGGAAATGTTTTTATGTCACTATTAGTATCTAGAGATTTGAGTAGTAAATGTGTGTTTGAGAGTAAGAACATGAAGACAAAAAGACAAACATCTGTGTGTAAAATCAATTTATTGGCTTACAAAACAATAATCAAAATACAGCAAAGTGTCACCACCAATAGCGATGCTGGTGAACACAATGATGAGACTGTTGCTAATAGCAATAGCAATGCAACAAAATGATGGTTCTGAAAGTAGGGCTGATGCTGACAGTGATGCCAATGTTGATACAGGAAGTGTGGATTTCCTGGACCAGCCCTCCATGGCCTTTGTGAGGCTGCAGGAGGCTGTGCTGCTGGAGTCGGTGCTGGAGGTCCCCGTCCCCGTCCGCTTCCTCTTCGTCCTGCTGGGGCCTCCCAGCACCAACATGGACTACCACCAGATCGGCCGCTCCATCTCCACGCTCATGTCAGACAAGGTACGTAGTTCTACTGCATCTATCATAGGTCATCACAGAGAAATGATTGATGATTCAATCCCAAAGCAGAGAGAACAAATTGAAAATCCTCACCACCTCTGGAGAGCCAATTACAAATGGCTTTTGACCAGCAATGTGTGTGTGTGTGTGTGCTGCTCCAGTGCCTGTTATGTGCAGTATCCTACAGATGAGATCAGTGTGCTTTCCTTACAACTCCACTGTTGGATTTTTGTTCTATAGCACTTCCATGAGGCGGCCTATCTGGCGGACGAGCGGCAGGACCTGCTGACGGCCATCAACAGCTTCCTGGACTGCAGCATCGTGCTGCCGCCCTCGGAGGTGGGAGGAGAGGAGCTCCTGCGATCGGTGGCTCGCTTCCAGAGGGAGATGCTCCGCAAACGCCAAGAACAGGAGGGCAAGCTACTGGCCAAAGAGCTCAAGAGCCCCACCGATAAGGGTAACACACACACACACACACACACACACACACACACACACACACTCTCTCTCTCTCTCTCAAACCCACACACACACACACACACACACACACACACACACACACACATGAGCTCACACACATGTACGCATACTCATGTTTGTAAGTGCACACATCACTGATGTAAACAGCCCATTCACACAAATGGTCATCAGTGCAACAGCCATACATATATGTATGCAAGAACCCACAGACACACACATGTATTAATTGCACAGTAATCCATGCAGAGGCTCTTGAACTATTTTCCAAACTCTACACAGCAACAGGATATTGACATCATCTACTTTACTGGAATACAACACTGCAAGTCTACATAGTAAGTTCATGTCTTTAACCACAATATTCCTCTGTGTCCCAGCTCTGCTTCCACCTTTCAAGCCGGGGGACGACCCTTTGCAGCGTACAGGCCTTCTGTTTGGAGGGGTGATTAGGGATGCACAGCGACGCTACCCAAAGTACATCAGCGACTTCAAAGACGCGCTCAACCCCCAGTGCATGGCTGCAGTCATCTTTATCTACTTTGCAGCTCTGTCCCCTGCCATCACTTTTGGAGGCCTTCTAGGTGAGACAGGGAGGAGGGTGGAGAGATACTACAGAAGAAGAGTCCAGAGACCAGATGAATTTTCTGGCTTTCTGATATAATCAAATCAAGACTCACTTGAAACCTTCACAAGTACTGCAACATTTCCTGTGCTTTAATTAATTGTAAAAACAGGAAATTGGTTGGTTGGACACTGACTCCATGAGATGTTCTTCCAGACATACAGTACTGTAAGTTCCTTATATACTGTAGGACTGTGGTACATCTCCACTAAGCAGGAACAGGAAATATGGACCCGTAGACCCACACAGTCTTGCATGTCCCTATACGTGCTCTACTTTGCTTACAGCCATACCACACTGAGCACGCCCGGCCCGCTCTCGTCTGATACTGAAATTGACAGTGAAGCTTATTCTCTCATCTCAAAGCTCCTCTGCTTCCCAATCGTAGGTGAGAAGACAGAAGGTCTGATGGGTGTTTCAGAGCTCATCATTGCCACAGCGGTGCAGGGAGTCCTCTTCTCTCTGATAGGGGCCCAGCCCCTACTGGTGGTGGGCTTCTCAGGCCCGCTGCTTGTGTTTGAGGAGGCCTTCTTCTCGGTGAGTCCAACTTTTCACTGACATTTTGAGGAAAATGACAACTGTTATGCTTGATATGATATCCCAGCAGCTTTATTGGATATAGTAATGAATTATTTAGTTATCTGATTGTCTGTTTTATTCCACAACGGTCCTTGTGAGATTTCATTTTTTCAAATAAGCTTTTTCACTCTTTTTTTGGGGAAGGTATCTTCCAAATAAGATCACTGTTACCATTTAGCCTCTGCTGTTTGTAAAAAAAAGTTCATAGTATGGCTGACATCTGTATTTCTAGTTCTGCAAGGCAAATCACATGGAATACCTGACAGGGAGAGTGTGGATTGGGTTCTGGCTCATCATCATTGTGGTTCTAATGGTGGCCTTCGAAGGCAGCTTCCTGGTCCGCTTTGTGTCTCGCTTCACCCAGGAGATCTTCGCCTTCCTTATCTCTCTCATCTTCATCTACGAAACCTTCTCAAAGCTAATCAAGGCAAGAAATCCAAGCCATAACTGACAACTTATCAAAGTCCTTTCATACCATCTAATATCTGTGAAAAATCTAACTTTTGTCCTCTTCACAGATCTTCCAAGATCACCCCCTTAGACGCTGTTATGCTGCCAACAGCACAGTGGAGAACACCACATTGACATCCCTCAACAGTAGCATCAGCAGCCTCACGCCAGGCTCTGAGAAGATTCAGGAAGAGCCAAACACGGCACTTCTGTCTCTTGTCCTCATGTCAGGCACATTCTTTATCGCCTTCTACTTGCGCAAGTTTAAGAACAGTGCCTTCTTCCCAGGGAGGGTAAGTACAGCCCTTAGAATTCTGCTGGTGGAACTGTAGATATTCTGTGGTAGATCTTTTTCCTTACCAGAATTATGGTTCAGCTCCGCAGAGTCATTGGAGATTTTGGGGTTCCCATAGCCATCCTTATCATGGTCTTGGTGGACTATGGTGTAGAAGACACCTTCACACAGGTGAGATATTCAGATCACAAGGGCAATCAAATCTCTTTGGATCTAATCAGATGTCATTAAATGCACATCTGAAGAGAGTCCTGATATCAGCCTTACCTGTTTGCTGTCTTTGCAGAAACTGAGCGTGCCCAGTGGGTTCTCTGTGACGAGTCCTGAGAAGCGGGGCTGGGTGATCCACCCCCTTGGCTCCAATGGCCAGTTCCCCATTTGGATGATGGCAGCCAGTCTATTACCAGCACTGCTGGTCTTCATCCTCATCTTCATGGAGACACAAATCACCACGTGAGTTCTCTCTTTTGGCAGCAGTCTTCATTTGCAGATAAAATGTACAGAACGCCCACGAGTTTTACACAAGAAAAGCTATGATCTTAGGAGATAAACTTTTTTAGTCTGACATAATTACATACATACTTACATACATACATACATACATACAGACATTACTCTACATTACTCTTTACTTACAGATATTTCTTAACCCTCTGCCTTTGTGTTCATTCTGTCATCCAGATTGATAGTCAGTAAAAAGGAGCGGATGTTGGTGAAGGGCTCAGGGTTTCACTTGGACCTGCTGATCATCGTGGCTGTGGGTGGAGTGCTGTCACTATTTGGGCTGCCGTGGTTGGCTGCTGCCACTGTGCGTTCCGTCACCCACGCCAACGCTCTCACGGTCATGAGCAAGGCCGTTGCCCCCGGCGACAAACCACGCATACAGGAAGTGAAGGAACAGCGAGTGACAGGACTCCTGGTGGCTGTTTCTGTAGGTATGACCATTTGCTCAATGTGGTCAAAGAATATCCACCAATTGAGATGTCCATAATGACTGTTTGTGGTTGGTTTAGACCCAGACTTTAGAATTGCCAATACTCTTTCAGACAAGTTTTTTCTTTTGTTAGATGTTTCTTTCTCATGCTATTCCATTAGAAATCTAGTGTGTAATAGATAGTAACGGTGTATAATAGATCTTTCCATTTATATGGCAAATTGTCTCTTTCTGCATTTAACTTATATGAGATGAGGGACAAGGCAGGCGAGTTATACAGCCTTTATAAATTAATTATAATGTCAGTGATTAAGAAAATCTCTTCCCTTGGATCACCCTAATCTGTACATGCCCTTTTGCCAGGTCTTTCCATTGTCATTGGAGAGCTCTTACGTAAGATCCCAATAGCTGTGCTGTTTGGGATCTTCCTGTACATGGGGGTGATGTCACTCAATGGCATCCAGCTGACAGAGCGGATGCTTTTGCTGCTGATGCCTCCAAAGTATCACCCAGATCACACCTACGTTCGCAAGGTCAGCACCCTCCTGAACTTATTAAAGCACATTGTTGAGTGTTTCTCAAAATCAAGGAAACATGCTTAGAAGGCTGCTTTTTCAAGTATTCCATGTCACCAAGCACAGTTCCAATGTCAAGGATACCTCTAAATTCTGAGGACTGAGTCCTTCATTCGTAGATTTTGCATGGGCTGCACTGATGGAACCTCGTCTCCGTAGTGTATGACTTCCAAGGCTTGCGTTTTACCAAGGAATCATTCTCGACTTTGAGAAACACTCAATGACTTTCATCAGAGTAATTCATGATTTAATAATGAGTGAACTTATGTATTTGTATGTTGGATGTTACAGTGTATATAAAATGAGAGTACTGACTCATAAAATGGAAAATATTACCTGTCGTTTGGCACCTTAGGTGAGGACCCTGCGCATGCATCTGTTTACTGGTATTCAAATTGTGTGTCTGGCTGCTTTGTGGGCGGTCATGTCAACTGCTGCATCACTAGCCTTCCCCTTTGTCCTGATCCTGACCGTGCCAGTGAAGATGTTCCTCCTACCATGGATCTTTACTCCGCGGGAAATGCAGTGTGTGAGTAGCCCAACATGCCACACTATAACATAAATACATACAGTAGTCTGGCCACGATCAATAGACCTGGGGCGAAATCTTTAAAACTGCCTCTGCGACAGCTAAAACCAATCAAGAGCAACAAACAAGCCAATTCAAACATTAAGCTCGCCCAATAACTCCCTGTCCACATAGAGCTTTGTGATTGGCTAAACACCACAGATGTCTGAATACAATCCAGAGCGTTGTGATTGGCTAAACACCACCAATGTCTGAGTACAACCTGGTTCATGGCTACATGTACCCACTGAATAAAAGTGTAAACCTCTTCTGATGTTGGCTCTTCATACTGTAGCCATAATAATAACAAATCATCATCAATTACCATTTGTTGTGGAGTTTCACAATGCTTATACTACCCCATGTTCCTGATCACTTATTGTGTTTGGTTGCAGCTGGATGCAGATGATGCTGAGCCCACATTTGATGAGAAGGAGGGTCAGGACGAGTATACAGAGATGCACATGCCTGTGTGATGGGGCTTGTGAGTGTGCACGGCTGGTTTCACATAGCTATACCCAACTCCACTGATGTCAAACCCACTGGGACTGGGAGGGTTCGTCGTAAGCAGTTGAGCAAGTACCCACTTCACAACCAGACACTTTCACTGTGTTAGCGAAACAACTGATGTCCTTTGATTTTTGCTTTTGAGAAATCAATCAAATGTCTATAGGCAGCAATTTTCAACAACTCTGTGAAGATGTCTAACTGGTGTATATTGAATGATTTTCTACTTCCCTTAAGGAAGATTTATGTGCAAATGTGCTGTCCAAGTCTGCATTTATAGGTGTAAAACAATGTACACTTTGTAGTATTTAACACTGTGTGTAATTCAGACATTAAGACTGGAGTGACATGTACAAACCCCATCCCAAAAGGTCTGACCACATTTTAAGGTCATGACTGAAAAGAACGCACTTTAAAAAACACAGGAGTCAGTCACTCTTTACGCTTTATTCAAAAGTAAAATGCCATTATAGAACTGGAGATATTATATTATTTTTGAATAGCAGATGAGATATACCATTATATTATGGGGGAAAAGCTTACAACTTAACTTACTGCAACAGTACAACTACATTCTTGGAGTCATTTTACGTCTTGTGTACATTTAGATGAACAAGTACCAAAGCATCTTTCTGTAGTCATGATCCCAGTTGAACTTTCACAGAAGTTCTGGTCAAACAAGCTTCAAACTGTGCAGGTACTTTGTTTCACATTCCCAGTCTACTCACTGATCTTTCATAAATAGAAATAACAACAGCGCGTCAATGATAACCACCACAATCACTAATAGTCCTATGGGCTTTTTGTGTCTTTAGTAGCTCCATAAACTTATACCAAAGACATCTTTTCACCTGAGTGCAAGAACACACACACACACACACACTTCAAAATTATTACTTTCAATATAGGGTATATTGGGCTTTTTACATATATTAGATGTAGCAAATGGGTGGCGGTTAGTTAGTTAGGGTCAGGCCTGCCTTACCTGCTTACACTTCAATGATGTTGGCAATGCCACTTTAACATGGCTCTGCATGAGTGTATGAGTGGGAGGGGTTACATGTAAGGAGGAATTTATTTTGAATGACTGCATGGAGATAGCCCAGACTGTCTTCATGGTTATGTGCAAAGTGCCTGTGGCCAAAACAATGATGCATTAACATATTGATTGGTGTTGATCATATACCTATGTATTACTCCAAAGGCACTGAAAATCTTAATGTATGCTCAACAACGTATCATTTGTCGGTAGTCATTGACTTGTAAGGATACAAGAAGATACTGAGTAAAAAAACAACAACAAACAAAACAAAAACAAACAAACAAAAAACAGTGGAACAGTGAAAAAAAAAAAATCCTGTCTGTCCTTAATAATGGACACTAGCCTGGTTCTATACTCATCTTCACCAGTGGCCGGTTGTCTCACAGTTACTACAGTACAGAGTTTGCACAAGTAAGACAGGACTTTGTTATGAAATACCTGCTAGAGATCATGCCCTCTCATTCCCGGCTCTGCTACACTCAAAACGTTACCATTATGTTTATGACGGACATTCCAAATGCCAAGTCCTTGCATTTTAGATAGTCTTCCCACTGGATTTGTTGCTTCATCATTGATTATAGAAAATAATTCACAGAAGGGAATATCTCTTGCTGCAAAGGCTGTCAAATGGGCCAGTACAGCCTTTTGCAGTATGTGTCTATATGAAGATGATGTAGTTTAGTACAGTCCAGTCAAACAAAAAGAAACAACCATTGTAGCTTCAACTAGTAGTACATGAAGGCAATGATTGTTAAATTACAAAAATAATTAAAATGTTGCTAGCCATTGTTTGACAGCTGGCGATCACCCTGTGTGTAGCAAGTTCTGTGTGCATTTCTCTGCATTGCCTCTTGGAGGACAAAATACAAAAATCACAACCAGTATTCCACGTGAGCCAGGACTTGTGTGCTGTAAGTTAGTCAAATATTGTTAATGATAATAATGATGATGATGATTGATGATTATCATCATCATTGTTATTGTTGAAAATGTTGTAATTGTTCAAACGATCATTGATATCATTATTATTAGGATATTATTATTGAAAGTTGTAACTGGTAATTGTATAATGGGTTGAACAATTCAGAAAATAATATTCTCTTAAATTGAGATACCTTTTTAGAGGAAAGTGCAGTCCTTTGTCACTTACAGCAACCATAAGAGACTGAACTGGAAAAATGTACTTGCTTTATTCATTCAATATCATGTTATGTTCTGTAGAAGAAATCTCACTTTTGTAGTGCCACGACTTAAGGATGCAGCTTGGAGATGCAGACACCTTGTGTTTGTGAAAATATAATAAGGTAAAGCTAATACCTTGCAATGTACTTTGTGAGCTATTCTTGTTTTTATTCATGCTATGCATTAAGTAATGTTAATAACTAATGCAGGGATGTAGAATGAAAGAGATAAACTATTTTAGGATGTCTAAATGAGAACATTTATTTTAATAGGTATCAGTTTTGAAGTAATGTTGAGTCAAACACTAGACCCACATTCCAACTCTTTTAACAAGACAATCATTTACTTTTTTGTTGTTCAATGATAATTTTCTTTATATCAAGGCCTTAAGCTGAAATATTTTTGTATGCATCAATAAATGTATGAGACCATAAATATCAGTCTATTTCTCTGCTGCTATGTGAGCTGAAACAATATGTGGATTTACCCTGATGTGACTTTACTTGTGGTGTGGTGACATCACAGCCTGCTTTCTTGTCAGTGCTTTATATATTTTCACACACCTGGGCATTGACCTGTCATTGGTAGGCTATTGAATGTGGGTACTAATGAATGTCTATTGTGACCTTTTCATTTATATTAAAAAGAAATACATGCCACATTGCACAATTGCGTGGTCTCCTGTTCTTGCACAGTCTGATGACTTAATTTATGTATCATTAACAATGAAGATGTTTGGCAATGATCTGACCTAATGGCTGGGTCTATTATTATCTCTGGTCTAACTGAAATTGCTCGCGAAAACATGCCCACTAGAGGGAGTCATTCGTAATAAAATGGCCTTTGAAGAGGGGGGGGGGGGGGACAAAAGACAAAAAACAATCAGTTAGAAAAATAGTCTTATAATTAAAATCTGTGATGTAAAATTCACCTTAACTCATTATTAATTATAGGGCTATATTTAATATGTCGTTACGATAAATAAATCTGTGACATGCAGACAGCAAGGGGATTTTTAATGGTAGGCTACGCGACTCCTCCTTTCATGATCATTGGTCCGTTTCCCAAAAACAAACCTTCGGCAATGTGACGTTTGTATACCATCTCACGCCATGCGATACTTTTGCATGTAAGGCTACTTGCTTTAGAAATAGGCCTATTTCAAGAGTGAGAATTTTCTTAAATCCTAATGCAGCAAATAGACGAAGCTTATTGTCTGGTAGCCTACTGTCACAATAAGTAGGCCTAGCTAATATTTTATTAGCCTATTCGATATGGGCCTAAAATCAGCCTAAAATGCAAAACAATTTAGGCTACATTGCAGCCTTTTTTGCGCAACACCCTATAGATATGTAGGATTTAAAGCAAGCTACAGCCTACATTAGCCTATATCATTTTAAAAGTGTAATGTAAATATTTGATAATGTGAGTATTGACACCAGGCTATAGGAAGACCACCACTGAAAAGAGCTTGGCCACCATAATCTATTGGTTAATTTCAGAGCGTGTAGCCTGCACCGAGCGCTCAAAATCAGCAGGTTTGGTTTCGGTTGTTGGCTGAGAACACTGCTCTATCGGGAGTGACCGGCCGACAGACCATTAGAAAACGAAAAGGACAAAATAAGTTATTTGTAAACTTTAGGGATGTGCTTTCAATGGCAGTGGGCCTTGGTTACATGTAGGCTACTGACTATATTCTGCAGAAAAACAACTTTGTCATAGCCTTCGTAGACTATCCCGATTGTGTTAGGAAATCCATGCAAATAACGACACAAGTTGTATATACATATTTTAAATTAACGACTTATTAGGTTACGATTATGAATAGATATTAGCAGTAATATCTGTACTTTCTATGAAGTTTCATACGGCTTCTTTGTTTCAATTTTTCTTGCATGTTTTCCTTCGGAGTTCCTCCCCCTGCGGCGCTGGGCGGAGTTTCATACCGAGCCAGACGCTCCTTTTGTCGGATCTTTTGCGACCTGACTCCCCGGGGTTTACCGTTGAAAAAAAGGAACTTAAACATCACCAAAACAAACAACTCGGTGATATCACTGTTGTGAAAGGCCGCTTCTTTTAACCTGTCGAAAAAGGTAAGTAGTTTCGATATTTATGACAGCATTCCAAGCAATTTTCCGATCGTGCGTCCCCGAGTCTTTGTAACATTCATGGCGGCTCTGCAGTGAGAGCTTTGAGGCGAGGGAAGGCAGAGACAGCGGGTACTCGCTCGCTCTGCTATTTGTATGTTTTAAAAGCTGTTGCTGCAAGAAAAAAAACATTCCATGTTTGCTACATATTAGAAATAAAACTACAATCATATGCATTTGTGAATATTTTCATTATCGTGTAAATACCAAATTTATTGTAGACTAACCATCACCGCGCAAATTATCATGGAATGCACGTGCTTTAAAAAAGCATTCTACGAGCATATTTTACTATACACAAGCGATAAGAAGCAGATAAAACAGAACAACCCTAAAATATTTCGCGCTTGAGAGCTGCGACCATGTTACCCTGTCGAGGCATCTGCCTACAGCTTTCGTGCCAGCGGAAACTGCGTGCTGACTCCTGCCGGAATGAAGGCGCCATTACGGGGGATGCAAGCAGACAACAGTCGGTGCATCAATAACTCACCATGTCGACACACCGTCATGACATTACAATAGGCTACTATTGATCAGTGTGTTAACATCACAGAGCCACATTAAAAGCCCTTGCACAGCAGTTACACACAATTTCACAAATAAATGCTCAAACACTTCCTGCCATTACCTTTGTTTTGTCTCAAAACGCTATGACAACGTTGTCATATATTTGTATTTGATGCACGTATAAGTTATGATCAACATAGTATGGTTAAGCGTTATTAAGAATACATTTTGTTCAGTGAGCTTTTAATGAAGACGACCTTGAGAGCGGTCGGGGATGACACTTAAACCGGGAAAAGCGGCGCCTCGCACGGTTGCACAGCGGCGCCACCGCTTGGGGGTGGCGGGCGGATAAGTAACGTTACGTAGGCTACCTCTGAAAATTGTTCCGCCCGTATTGGTCCTGGCTCGCGCTAGAAACGTCTGCAACTAGGCTAGTTGTGCGTGCTTGCTAACCAGTAAAATTCACCTCGGATAACACCTGCCAACGAAGACGTAACTTACACGTTAACCCGATCAACACAACTTACTGGTATAATGCGTTTCTTATATTTAATTTGTACAACGGTTGAGGTGATTATTTACCTAAGATAGCTAACATTAGCTACATTGGAAAACGTTAGCTTACTTAGCATAGCTTAACATGCCAACATTTGTAGCAGCTATGTACACTTGGCAACCTTAATATTAAGATACATGTAACGTTACCTCAGCAACTTTTAAATAAGATCACTCCTGCAAGTACATGAGACACCCAGTCGGTGTACATTTAACAAATACAGCGGGGGAGCATATTTCGCTCGCATTATCTAGCCTAGCTAGCTAACTAGCCTTAATCGGAATGTAGGTCAGAGAGCATGCATACTTAGCTAAGACGGCAGATCACAGGACGTTGAGGTAACGCATTTCACTTCAGCCGCATGACCAAAAATGTATTTTAAATAACCCGGCCGAGTCGCTAACTACATGCTGGGTAACGTTAACATTAACGTTATGCTTTTTGTAAATGAAAGAATGCGGTCTTGAATTTATATAGGCTACGCAAGTTAGCAGTCGATGGACACGTTTGGCAAAATCCATTAACACCTTTGTGTGTCCCTTTTGGTTAATGTTAGTAAGCAAATAACCTACTTCACTTCATTAAACTTTAAATTACCAAAGTCACCTGCATGTTACCTAATGTGTCTACAAGGTGTCATGGAGAATTCGACGTTAACATTGAGTTCGCTTGGAAGATTGGTAACGTTAGATAGAGAAGTGTAACTGTCAAACCAACGGGAAGGAGGAAAGCTAACGTTAACACTGGTCTTGCCAGGAGGGCTGTTGTCGCCGGCGGCCCGCAAGCACCGTGCACGCACTCGCCTGCTTGACTGTAGCCTAGTGTGGTTTCGTCACTGCGACTCTGTAGCTATTTGCAAGGTGATAAGCGTTTCTTTAAATGACAATTTGTTACAAGACTATTTAAAAATGAACACTTAAACAACTCTCACACTCTCATCCCCGGCCATCCCGGATGAATGTAGCCTCCCCAGATCATAAACGTTGTCACCCCCGACGTTATGGCGTGGTTGGATCGTTGTCGCTGGCAGTAACCTCCTCTTACAACGATGAAGTAACATTACTTCCGCTAAACAGTCGACCGGGGGAAGAACAGTGAAGAAAATTGTCATTCTTCTTTACACGTTCTATCTGGTCGTACCCATGTTGCTTTGGTTTCAGCGGTCGAGCACATCATGATGCAGCTCTCTTCCCTGGGAGGGGATGTATAGGCGGAGTCGAGGCTGGATCTGGTCAATGTCCTTCATGGCAATTTTCACTCAAGTCGACCCTATTTGTTCCCTTGTCAGTTAGTATCAGATATGCAGCTGAGCCGGTTTTGTTGATTCTTTGTGGAGGGAATGGGGGCAGAGTTTATATTTGACAATAACACCTTTATTAAATTAAATTGTAACTTCTAATTTCTTTATGCCGCCAAACATGGCTGAAAAGACCTGGATGTGATTCAGATTCATCACTTTTTTGTGTGTGTGTTTTAAACGTTATAGGGCTGTATCCATTTGGAGCTGCCCACAGAGTCACCATCATGAATGGCAGCACAAGCGTCTCTGCCACTCAGCCTGGAAGACTGAAGTCAGAAGCAGGTGACACATGCTCAGCAAACTATATGAACATACAGGCCTAAACCATATCCACTATGCAGTTGTCCTTACTTTGTTCAATGAACAGGGTTTGCTTAATGATGCAACAGATTAGTCCTTTAAATACTGATTGCAGCTGTTTGATTTTCTGCAGTAGATGATCTGTGGAGAAAGGAAGACTCTCTGACATTACTGGAGAGAATAAGGAGCATACTACCAGATGCGGACTCCATGAAGTACAAGACCACAGAGTCTCACTTTGACTGGGAAAAAGTGGCCTTTGGGTCTTACTCAGGAGATTTATGCAAGCAGAAATGGCAGAAGCTCTCCTCTGAGGTACGCCCATGTCACATTCTTGAAGGACCAGGGGACATGATGCATTTGGCTCTTGGGATTATCTAACTGCCTACCAAATTGCTAGAAACGAATCGTAATGAGCTGCTACCAAGAACACTATAATGACATGCTAGTGCTTCAATCTGAAATATATATATCCCACAAGGTTTATTAGTTTGGCACATGATAAATAAGATTGTACTGCTGTCTTATCTGAAATCAGAGATAAGGATTTAGAAAGTCTTATATTCTTTTTTTTTCTTTACTTCTAGGTGCGCAAATATAGAACTATGACTGAACTTATTGTGGATGCTATTGAATATGTGAAGAATCCGTACAAAGGAAAGAAACTGAAGGTATGTTATTCAAGACATAACTGATTCTTAATATGCATGTACAGGTACAAAACACACCTCACGTGGTAAGCCTTTATTCTTTAATCTTTTTATGAAATGCACAGAACAGCTAGAATCTCCTCTTCCTTCAATGTGAATGGGGAGCAAAAGATTTCTTCCTCAGCATGAGATGTGATATTACCAGCGTCACACTAATCCTTCCTTTCACTTCCAGACCCATCCAGACTTCCCAAAGAAGCCTTTAACACCATACTTCCGTTTCTTTATGGAGAAGCGGGCAAAGTATGCCAAGATCCACCCAGAGATGAGCAATCTTGATCTCACAAAGATATTATCCAAAAAGTACAAAGAACTCCCAGAGAAGAAAAAGGTATTTTTTTTTTTTTTTTTAGAGAGAGATGGAAAAGTCTTATTGAGAGGCAAAATGTGCTTCATTCGTTTTTCATCCATAATGGTAGATGCCTAAATGCTTAAGTATGCTGTTGCCTTCTCTTCAGCTCAAGTACATCCAGGAGTTTCAGAGGGAGAAGGAATCATTTGAGAAGAACATGGCACGATTTAAGTAAGCACCACTTTAACATAAATCCTATACGGCGTGGGGTATTTAAAAAAAAAAAAAAAAACATCTTCTTTTGGTATTAAACATTATTCTTGTCTTATCTAAGGGAGAACCACCCAGAGTTAATAGAGGAGAGGAAGAAGTCTGATCTCCCAGAGAAGCCCAAGACTCCCCAGCAGCTGTGGTACAACCATGAAAAGAAGACATACATGAAGCTTCACCCCGACGTAAGCCTGAGGACACTTTAGAAAAGAGCGTGATTAGATCATCTCTTTCAACTACAATACCAATACTGATTCTTTAGTTTCACAGTTGAGCCAAATTGACCCTGCTCTGACTAGGTCAATCTCTCTAATAATAAGAAATGGTTCTGTCATTTTTTTTTGTTGGGACATATATCTCTAATGTTTGTCATATTTTCTCTTATTTACCCAGGTCAGCCAGAAGGAACTGAAGGAGGCACTACGCAGACAATGGTCTCAGTTGTCTGACAAGAAGCGTCTGAAATGGATCAGCAAAGCCTTAGAACTCCAAAAGGACTATGAGGTACAACTGTGTTCACATTTCCTTTTTGCATGTAACTATAGTCAATGTCTTTTGCCTCTTTCCCAGTCTGTTAGGTGTCCGGTGGGTTGACTTAGAGTATGTTCCTGGGTGGGTTGTGAGCCATAGGTTTGAGCATAAATTAAAAAATATATTGTATAAACCACAGCAATGTGGTGGATGAATTGTCTTTTACATTAAGAAGTTATTTGCAAGCTGAACTTGGTGAGATGTAATAATACGGTAACTACGTAGAGAATTTGGCAATGAGTGTTATTGGTAGTGATATTGGTGCATCCCTTAGCTTTAATGGGTAAGCATTATTGACTTGCCCCTGGTGTGTTGCTGTTGTGTGTTGTAGGATAGCATGCGGACGTACCATGAGGCCCATCCAGACTCCAACTCAGATGAGCATGTGAAGTCCGTCCTGACCAAAGCCGAGAGGCAGCTCAAGGATAAATTTGACGGCCGGCCAACCAAACCCCCACCGTAAGTGCCATTCACTCCTCATTTATGATTCACCACCCCCCACCCACCCTGGAGAAAAGATTTGGACCAAATTACCCTGATTAGATTAGATTCACTCTGTATATATACAACTGATTTAACATTATACAGTATGCAGATACAGATACAGTATACAGATTTTTCTGCCTACCTTTGACTGATTTGGATTTTCTGTGAAGTGGTGTGGATGCACTAATGTCTTAGTTTGAAGAAAGTGACTTGTGAAAAGAGTCAGTATGAGTAGGCAGCTACTGGATTGTCTGGTCTCTGTCTCTTAGAAATGGCTACTCGCTGTACTGTGCTGAGCTGATGGTGAACATGAAGGATGTGCCCAGTACAGAGCGCATGGTGCTGTGCAGCAAACAGTGGAAGATGATGACCCAGAAGGAGAAGGACATGTTCCAGAAACGCTGTGAACAGGTCAGGCCTCAGTGAGGAGACGTTGAAAGGGACATAATGTATGAGTATGGAAACATCTTCATATGATGATGAGTGGATTCATTTGGTTATCCTGTTCTTGATTTACTTGTTCTTATAGATTCATTGTTTTTAATTAATTGTACAAATGCAATTTAATGGCATACTTCCAGCATTTCTGTCCGTTTAAATGGTGTAAGATTTGGATAGACTCGAGTGATGTTTGCCTGACTTGAGAGGAAAAAAACACTTGTGACAGTGAAGAAACATTCTTTTTTGTGTTCAGAAAAAGAAGCAGTATGAAATTGACCTCCAGCGGTTTTTAGAGGTAAGTTTGCATACTGTTCCATTGCTACTAGCAACAGCATTCTTGTGGGGGGCCATTTGAAGGCATCCACACACACACACACACACACATGTATGTATGCATGGTCTGCTTCCATCTTTAGAGTCTGCCAGAGGAGGAGAGGGATCGAGTGTTGGGGGAGGAGAAGCTAGGAGGCTCCAAGCTTGGCCTGGCTACTGCAAGTCCTCTCCGAGCCAAGTCTCCCTCAGTAAAGGTGGGTGTCCCGCTTACTTTATACCGTTAAGACAGGAAGAGGGGAAAAACTTTATTTTTCTCTTTTGGAAGCACGATACTTGAATGATATTCCCTCTTAACTAGTGTTATACCGTTAAGTGGTCTGTAGTTTGTGTATAGAATATGCATAGTTGATGTGTATTGTGTGGTCTTTGGAGTGGTTTAGGGGGGATTTTATTCTGATAAGAGCGTGTGTTTGTGTTTTATTCCCCTTAGGATCGGTCTCGGGATCCTGAGATGGAACACTGGGGACAGGGTATAGCGATTAAAGACAAAAAAGACAACAAAAAGAAAACTCGTCTCCCCGAAACGCCTAAAACGGCGGAGGAGATGTGGCAACAGAGTGTGATTGGTGACTACCTGGCAAAGTACAGGGTGAGAATGAAACACTGGGAGACTGGTGGAGCTAAAGCAGAATCCTAGTGGGCCGGTAAACACCTGATCAGTGTACCACCATCTGCTTGGTACTAAATGTGTTTTTGGGTGGGAATGTTAGGAATTCCAGTGAATATTTTAGTGTGATTTATTTTCTTACTTTCTTTTGTAATAGCAGTAGAGCAATAAGTAGATATTTCTGGGTTTCTTTAGTTTAGTTTGAAGTGATACAACTGGGCATTGTTAATGTAAGACAAGTGAGTTTACTGAAACAACTTGTGTATGTTTCCATTGATACAGAGTGATAGGAAAAAGGCTCAGAACGCCATGGAGGCTGCTTGGAAGGCCATGGAAAAGAAGGAGAAGATCCCATGGATCAAGAAAGCAGCCGAGGACCAGAAGCGATACGAGGTTCAGTACCGGACCGTGGTCAGTGACCAGACGTTTTGACCACTGTCAATTTTCACCTGTGCTGAGGAAATGTCAAAAAGTTGGCCACTCCCGTACTTTTCTCTCTCCCTAGCCTGTTCCCTGTTGGGTAGTTGGGAGCCTTTGAGCTTTGGGGGGGCACTTTAGACATGTTCTTCTTGACCTGCTTTGTGTTACTGCTTACTGGGACTGCTTTGAACTGAATGTCAGACATTGTTGTACTCATGACTTCTATCCATTCCAGCAGTGGTCAAAGGAATGTTTTTCAAGTGTAAAGTCTCTTCAGAATGGCATGTGCATGGTGTGACATGTACAGTACACGTGGCTGTTTTACTCGTCTTGGATGTGTTTATTTATCTTGTTTAATGTGTTTGTGTGTGTGTGGGGGTGGTACGCTGGTGTGTGAGTCACATATACACTGACGTTTCTTGTGCAGAGAGAGTTGGTGGAGATGCGGACACCACAGGCTGGGCAGGCCCAGCGCAAGCCCAAGTTTGACGGCGAGCCCAAGAAACCTCCTGTGTGAGTCCAGATGCTTAAGGTTTCAGTTTAGCGGAGTTGAGTTTATGTTAGTGCTGCACACTTTTTAAAATTCTTAATATTTGTGCTTTTATAAAGTACTTTTGTATTGTGTTTTCTAGTCGCTTCAGTGGTTGTGAGGAAACATCTTGTGCTCAACAGTTTCATATAAGCTACATGTATAACACAATTATGCTTTCTGTTTACGCAATAACATAATCATGTTTTCCCATCTTGTCCGTGAATTATTGTATTTACTGGAAGTGGCTTGAATTGGAAAGCAGAATGTGCTGTGGTGTTGATGGAACTTGGAGTATTATTCACATTTGGCACATTAGCAGTACATGAAATATTGTATAATGAAGTACTGCAATGTGCTTGACCGTCATGAGAACCATAAACATGAACAAACCTGTGCCCACCACCTGTATGCAGGAGCGGCTACCAGATGTTCTCCCAGGAGCTGCTGACCAACGGCGAGCTGAACCACTTCAGCCTGAAGGAGCGCATGGTGGAGATTGGCAAGCGCTGGCACAAGCTGAGCCAGAGCCAGAAGGACAAGTACAAGAAGCAGGTGGAGGAGCAGCAGCTGGAGTACAAGGCTGAGCTGGAGGTGTGGGTGAAGGTAGGTCACGCCCCTGTGCTCCTGCAACACCCAAACACACCCCCCACCCCACCCCACCCCACCCCACACACACAGAGCACACACTGCTCCAAGCCTGGCTGGTGTACAGTAATAGTAGCATACCTGCTAGGCCTGTCAAATCAGCTAGGACATCAACACTTATGATCAGATAGTTCCAGTGGCTGTAAAATCTGGAAAACTTGAAAAGCAGTGCAAATCCCATATAGTGTTCCGGCTCAACAACAAAATTTAATCTTTTTTCTAATACCCATGTAGTCTGAAACTTTGTGCAGTACTCTTTGGGTTATTTTGCATGCAAGCAAATAAACAAACCAATGCTGGCGAAAATGTAACCTCCTTAGTGTAAGTAATTAAAATAGGATGTGTAACTAACTATATTATTATGATGTTATTATATTATTACCCCCACCCCCCTCCCATGGTTTTTCTTACTTTAACTTAAGGAATATTTTTAAGGATGTTCCTGTATGGTGGTGGATGTACTGGTGTCCTTGGCAGACATAGAAACGCAGTGTAACTTTCTCTCCTTCTCTTTCAGTCCCTCTCTCCTCAGGAGCGTGCTGTATACAAAGAGTTCTCCACCACGGTGAGTGCTGGCTTGCTTTGCTGGGCTGTGTTAATTGCCTCTTAATTATAACCCTCCCTCTTAAATGGCTGCCCCGCTCTCTCTCTCTGGCCTGCTCTTGGCCTCTAAAGAAAATAAACAGCTGATTTATCTCAACACTAAGTCACTCTTTGCCTCTCGTCTCCTCCTCCCTGCACCCTAATTTACTGTTAGCTATGTGTGTACCGTAAAAACAGGCTCCTGTACCAGTGCTTAACATTGTGAAGAGTGCACTCTCAGCCTTAGGTTTCTTTGCTTTTAGCCATTCCAATGGCCTTACAGTACCTCTTTAACCGCGCTAACTACCCTCTGTGGATTAAATAGCGTTCTATTGGCTGCTGTTTGGGGCTACTAATCAGTGCTTTGAGCTTTGAAACGTTTTTTTTGTTTTGTTTTCCTCTTTCTCTCTTCTTGTGTTATTTTCTCCCCCTTCCCTCTACCTCTTCTCTTTATTTTTCTCTGCCCACCCCCTACCCTTGTACCGCTCTTTTCCGTCAATCAGAAACGGCGGAGCACGACCAAGGTGCGGAGTCCCGGAGCGAAAGTGCGCATAACCAAGGGGAAGGCGGTAGGTGCCAGAGCCACTGGAGTGGGGGCCGGGGGGGGCAAACGTTCCATGGCGTACCGAGCCAAGGTAACGCCCGCCCACCCACACTGTACATTATCTGAACTCACATTTTCCTCACAATATTCTCAGTTTGGGACATACTGCATGTTTGCGCAATAAGAAAGTGACAGGGATCAGCATTCTGAAAGGCAGATCATAGAGATCAAATGATGTGTTAATGTTTACAGTACAGAAGTGTTGAAGGCTGATTGATTGAGGGAGAGAGAATTGAAACATGTTTAATGTCCATCAGTAATTTCAAGGAACTAAAGCAAGGTAGAAGTTGTCCGTCCTGTCAGGCTGGTGTGTGTGTGTGTGTGTGTGGGGGAGAAAGTGGGAGAGATGGGGATCGATGTGGAACCTTGAGAGAAAGGTGTGAATTTGTGCTCTGCAGCAAGACACATCAGAGTCTGATGAAGAGGACGAAAAGACGGACACGACAGACTCTGAGGAGGACGACGACGAGTCCTCTGGCAGCACAGACAGTGATGACGATGAGGACGATGATGAAGATGAGGTGAGGAAGTTTTCTCGTCAGTATTCCATACCCAGGAATTAAAGTAGCAGTACCCTGACCTATAATCAAAACACACACCGATTTAGAAAGTCAGTGTTGTAATAAAATGCTTGTTTATTGGTCAGAATGACGAGGACGATGACGACGATGATGAGGAGGACGATGAGGAAGACCAGTCAGACGCCACCAGCAGTTCATCGTCAGAGGACAGCAGTGATTCGGACTCAGACTGAATGCCCCCCCCCCTCGCGCCCAGCCCCCCCCTTGGAGGGAAGGGAAGGGATGGGAAGGGAAGGGGAGGGGCTGTGCGGGACACGCCCCTCTCGATCAAGGCCCCTTCATGATGCCTGCTGTCATGTGGGTGAGCTGAGGCTGTGACCTATCACAGCATCAGGAGTGCAGCTCCTGCGTTCCCCCGCGGCCATGGCCACAGCAGCAGCAGCAGCACAGGAGGTGAAACAGCAAGTGGGCCTCAAGAGGTAGCGGTGGAAGAGAACGACAATTTGTGCACTGTCTTACATCTCCCCCACCTCCAGCCCAAGAGACTTTTACTCTACCGGACAACTTCTGATGTTGTTTTTGTTTTCTTTTTTTCCTCTTAAGGAGCTGTGTTACCTGTGTGTTGAATGCAATGTTTTTTATTGCCTTTATATAGGTGTTATTAAAAAGCTATGTTGCTTGTTTATTTTTTTAAACCTGGAAAGGAAAGAATGAAGCTATTGCTGGGTTTTGATTGTTATTTTTTTTGGCGTGTGTGGGAAAGTTTGAATGCGTCAGGTGGGTGCCGATAAGGCAGTTGGAGAGAAACGGTAAAACGCAGACTAGACCAGCAGCGTGTGTACATCTTAACCAGATGTAAGAATGAAGAGGGCTATGTTTAGCGGTCCTGGTTTTGATCATTTACTGATCAGATCCTATACAATAAATGCACTTTTCCCCTCTTGTACTTATCTTTCGTTCTGGTGTATTCATTTCGACATTGCATGTAAACACTCAAGTTGACAAGTGATTAATTATAATGACCAATAATACCAATTAACATTAACGCGCGCCATTAAGAACGTCCTGTTTTCCATCTCTTTAGGTCATCATGTTACATCACTGAGCAACTGAGATGTAGCTTCATTTTGAGAACTTCAGTGTCTCCTAATAACAAAACATAGCCCATTTCCACTATCGTGGTTCATCGTTCCGTTACAGTGGCTGAGTTTCCCCAGCTGCTGTGCTGTTACCGCTTCAATCCTGTCCACTGTAGTGCCCACCCCCCCGACTCCCTGTGGCCCACATGGTTGATTTTTCGCTTCCTGTCCGCACTGCTGATCGTTTCACCAGTTCCAGATGAGAAATAAATGCCCTCACATCAGGCATGTAGACCTACGGATATTTGTTTCGCACTTGGAGAAGACAGCATCTTTTGGATTGCGCAAAATGAACCATGGTGTATTCTGGAACGCCACATCTAAATAGTTTACTCATTTTCACATATCTGGAAGTGTTGCAGGAAAAAACTGCCGCGGACTCGGTAAGTTATTAGGCGTGGCTTTCGCAGTTAACTGTTGTATTATATGCCTGGATCGTTTATAATGACCGAGATAAAATTTCACAGCGTTGGCTGTTACCTTTTGGCATGTAGGGTAAAAATTAAAAACACTTCATCCGAAGTTCTGCTATGTTGATGGCTGGTAGATTTAATCAGAAGTTCATCCTTTTTGAAAATGTAGTTTTAAGGTATAGGCTAGAGCAAACACTTTGACATACAAATTTGTGAATGATTGTTTTTTAATGTTTAAAATAGATTTTAAGGTGACTACAGCAATGAGGGCCTCTTCATCGCGATTATCGAGTTTTTCCTCCTCCTCCAGAGATTCTCTTTGGAATCGGTGAGTTGCATTACTGCAAATGGCATGACCTTTTTCAGGATATAAAAAATGTACTGGGAGAAGAGGGCCGCACTTTCAATTAGATGCGTAAAAAGCGCCCAATATGTGCTGACTGTAAGTAACCAATTGATCAAATTTGCAACTCAGTTTTAACCGCATGTAGACCTACAGGAATAGCCTACACTTAATTGGCAGCAATTCCCCATTTCATAGCCGATACATTCCCTAGTTTGAAATAAGAGATGTGCTGATTGGGATTCGGTCATGGGATGTACCTTAGCCTACTTTACGCATTTATCACATATCTGGGAAAAGGCGACATAATGTGTATTCAACATAAATATCTCTTCGCTAAATTCTGCAGTCTAACTTAAATTCGGGATAAATATTTATGACTTTATGCATTGTGTTAGAGAATTTTTGTATGTTGAAGCATGCGCAGACCCCTTCCTTGTTTATCCTCGTCATCAATTGTGGGAGGGGATGAGTTTGCGTGCGTGCGCTGGTGTCAGAAAGCAGAGACCGTCAGGACGAAGAAAAAATCGGAGGAGAGAAAGGGAAAACAGAATGAAACGGCCATCGTTGGAGTTGGAACCATCCTTTATGTAAAGGGATTACATATCGTTCCTCAAACAATGCAAAATATACACAGGGAAATGGAATGAAGACAATTTGGTGCAGTTTAAGCCTTTATCTTGTGCTGGAATAGGCTAAGCAAGTGGGCAGGAGATACCGTTGTTATTTAGATGCGAGTGCCCAATTAAATCCAGAAAAGGAGGGAGCTGTCTCTTGCGATAGATCCTGGGTTCAGTGAGCAAAACTGCATTGCCTCTGTAGACCGTTACTGATCATTGTCATTCTACGCTCGTCTGAAGAAGGGCAAATTCAGATCATTTTCCCTCTGTAATTAATGGTGTTGATTCTGTGAATTTCCCTCATCTATTGTACTGGGCGATAACTTGCCGAAGGATGCCGGATCAGATATCCGTGTCCGAGTTTCTCTCCGAGACAACGGAGGATTACAACTCTCCTACTACATCAAGCTTCACCACCCGCTTGCAGAGCTGCCGAAACACGGTCAACGTTCTTGAAGAGGTAAGGCCGCCAAGACCATTCCATCACGGATTTTAGCGAGAGTGGGCGTCATGTTCAAGGCAGACAATCAATAATATGCATGCATATACTATACACAAAAACACTAAACAAACAGCGCCCTATCAGAGAATGAAGGTTTATTTGCTTCTGGCGCTTATGAACTTTGTGGTTATTATCTTCAACATAGCGTTCAATGCACTCGCACCGTTCCCCATGGCCAGCTAGCTAGCTCTCTGGACAGATGCATAGGACAGAGATAAACGGTCGGCATGCGGAAGGATCCCAGTGTGAAGTACTAAATTAATGTCCAAACCCCGATTCCGTTATGTTTATTCTTGGGACGTTTTAGTCAAAAGATTTGTCGTGGCTTTTGATTAACGCCAGGCAGGCAGCAGATAACGGTACACCTTGTTTCAGTTCAGCGATGCGTACTGAAGACCCTGGAATTTGACTTCGCAACGTCAAAAGGATACAGTCGATTGCGGCACTGGAAATGGTAATTTCTAGCTGTGCTGGCATCCGGTGTAGAGATTATTTGTGACGGACAGCCATGAAAAGTCTCACATATGAGCAAGCAAATGCTGTGACTCATTGACTGTTATGAAAAACAATGATTGACCGAAACATATTGTGCTGTGCAAAAATCTTAAGTGTTTTTTTTTTTATTACTGATTCCATATGTTAAGATTGCACAGTTGATGAAACCATACCGCCATACAATTAATAAAGCAGTAAGGCCGCTGGTTTTCACGGTCAGTTTTGCCGAAAGTGTGTTTATACTTTCCTTTCCCTATGTAGGCTAAATCTCGTGTAATTAGATCCGCAGTTAATTACTAAATGTAGTGAATGGCATCAAACCCACTGGAACGTAAATGAAGACAGATGGGCTAATGGTTGTCATGACCTAGTTGTCTGTATTATGTTTATTCATGAACGTGTTCTTGGGAGTGACACATCAGCAAGCCACTTGCATGAGAGACACCGTGCTATGCCTTCAGATAATACATTTGGTTTCATTAAGAATTACTGTAAAGGAGTGTTATTGTAATAGCTTGCAGTTAGGCTCTGGTCTCAGCCTATAAGATTACCATTTTATGTGATTGCTACATCATTTTGTGAGTTGTTGCTATAATTGCCTTTGCTCCATACTGCATCATCTTTAGAAGCAGCCTATCACCAGTTTTGAGTTAGTGGTCCCAGTAATACAGATTCTCAGGCACCAATGACCTTATTGTGCATTAATCTGTTTATCTTATTACTGTACCATATCTAGATCCAAAAACAAAGTGTTTGTACATTTTTTAATATCCTACAAGTGTGCAGTTATCATTTTATACTGGCAAAAACAGAGGAAGAAGTGAGTGAATGAATTGTTTTGGAAGAGATCAGGTCATGTTCAATCCCAGTCAGACTCTTGTGTGTGTCCACCCCCTCGTGTCTGTCAGAGCCAGTGAGGATCTCTCATGAATCCAGGCAGCCCCTCTATGCCTGTGAAAGAAGAACAGAGATTTGTGATGCGCTAAGAATAGTCCTATGTGCCTCTGTAATAGGGAGAGGTTATTCTCCTGAGCAGTGGTTCTGGGAGAAGAGAGAGAGAGAGAGTGGGAGAGTGGGAGGAAGGATTAACCTACTTACACAGGGGCCAGTGCACACCTGACCTTCCACCCAGGATCTCTGCTAAGAAGTGAGGGTGTTTGATTCCCTGTCAGCTGGCCGTCAGAGGGATGGGGTTGCCTAATGATGATGTTTCTACTGTATAGCTTGCTTCTGATAAAAGCCATTAATGTTAATAAATGGGAATATTATTTTACTTAACTCTTGAACATGTCAAAGACGTGGGTTTTTTGTTGGTGTATAGACACCAAGGGGATTAGGAGAGATGGTGCTGTGCACTGAGTGAGATGGGTTACGGTTGAGGCAGACTTTGCACTGTCTTGTGAATTGCTGATCCAGGAAAGTCTCCGCCACGATGAGTCATTGCTCATGTCAGTCGCTTGTCCTGACAGCCTCTCTCAGATTGGTGTTGTTGGCTTACGATCACACCACCAACCACCGCAGAGAGAGAGAGAGAGAGGGGGGGGGGCATGCTCACATACATTGTCATAAGAAAAAGCCCACCACAAAAGACTGCCCCACAAACCATGTCTAATGATAGCTTGTTTTCAAACAGTATGGCTCCAACTGTCGTAATATTTTCCCTTGTTTTGCACACTGATGCTCAGTCAGATTTCGGCACATGCGTTCTCTTTTAAAATGACTGGTCTGTCTGTCTCTTGGGCTGAACTCCCCCTGATAATCTGGTCCCTCGATGACATTCTTAGTTTACTCTTGCTTAGTCAACGCCGCTGCGGCTTCGGACGCGCCAGTCTCCTCTGATCAGAGATTCCCCATCTCTCACAGCCGTGATTCTCTCTCTCTCTCTCTCTCTCTCTCTCTGTCCTATGTGAACTTGCCATCCTCTCTGACAGGCTTGCAGTGGCCCGCGTGAACTCCCTCTGTTCTACAGCCAGCCTGACAGCCCAAGCCCAGCCTGGTTTCCACTCCTCTGCCATTGCTCTCATTTAAGCCACTCCAGCCACCAACCAACCAAGCCTACCCTACCCTACCCTAGCCAACCCTAGCCACCCAGTCCCCTCACCCCCCAGTCATCCACGCAGCCCTACTCTAATCCACATTCCAAACACGGCCTTCCCCTCGCTTGATAATGGTTTCCATGGCACGGCTCTCATCGTGTCCCCTCTTTGAATATGAAGAACAGATGGCACAGTTGATGTATTGAGAGAAAAAATGGCTGTGTTGGTTGGTGACGGCTGCTGCCAGCACAGACGGCTCCACAGAAGCAGAAAGGACGAAAGAAAGAGAGAAAAAAAAAGTATAGAGTGAGAAGAGAAAGAGAGAAAAAAAAACCCACTCTAGGCTCCTTTTCCATCCCCAGCACACCAGCCATTCATTCGTTTACATTCTAGCTCCAGCGTTTTTTGTTTGGCTTTTTACAAGCAGGCCAGAGGCTGAGACTGCTGGTGTGTATGGGGTATAGTGAAGAGGCCGCTGCAGGTTGGGGTTGGGGGGTGGGCTGGCTGAGAGAGAGGGCTTGGTTCTGTATGTCCTCTTGTGTGCACCCCCCGCGTCCTGCTGTGTTTGCTTTGAGCGCGCTCGGGGGCTGACACAGGAGATTCTCTGTTGTTGTCGGGGGGCTGCCTGCAGAGGAATGCTGCCAGTGTGCAAAATCGGACGAGACCGGGGAGGTGTGTGTGTGTGGGTGGGGGCGGGTTATGGTGGGTGGTTGTTGCCAGGGCCCCTGGTGTGGGCCAGTGGAGAGCCCAGGGGTGCTGAGGCTGCAGCTAACCTCACAGACTCCCATCAACAGCACGACCTGATTAGCATGGCTAGAGTTTGCTAACATGCTAAGTTTTGTTTGCAAGAGCTCTGTGGAAGCTATAGCTTAGGCTACTCTTTCATTTTTGTTAGGTGTTCTGTCCAAGATCACAGAACTATGCAATTCATCTTATTGGAGTGGTTAGTGAGAGGAGCAATAGGTTTGTTAATCTGTCAAGTAGCCATTTCCATCAGATGGAATTTAAAGATGATCTTAAAAAGTGCTAATAAAAAAAATACCTGAAATGTCAAACCATGACATGATTTTTGTACAAAGTGGCACAGAGATATTAAGACAACAAAATAAAATGGTAGTGGCAGACAACTTCATTGAAGTTTTCAGTAACCTAAGACTGTTTCTTCTGTTATATCTGGACATTCTTTGTTTAGGCAGTTAAAATGTCTAGCTGTGTATTTTGTCATGTTGTACAATTCCCATCATCTTTCCCTTTAAATGGAAGTATGAATACATACAAAACCACAGACTTCCATTTTAAAGTCTAAAATTCGTACCCTGCACTCTATCAAAACCACACGATGAAAAGAACTAAAACTGCTGATGTGCAACAAAAAATAATCCTTATCCAGCCCTAAGCATATGGCATCTCTTTGGGTTAATGCCCCCCAAAAAGAAAACATCCTTAGATGGCATTGTTTCTTAGCTCACGCCTCAAATAATTATAATTGCACAGTAATTGTCTCAGGGTTAGAAAGCAACCTCTCGCCCCCCTGGCTGTGGGATGCAACTTGAGTTCAGATGGCTGTGCTCCTCCACTGGTCCCTGTGGTTGCTTGGACAGGCAGAGCAGTGAGCAGTGGCCCGTGACAGCTGGCTGGAGGGCGGGCGGATGGGCGTCTGAGGCAAGGCAAGGCAAGCAGCGTTCCCAGTTGAGGTGCGGGAAGGGAAGAGAGCTGGAAGTGGACAGAGCTCTCAGCATTAATTTAGAGCCTTCTCCATTTTGTTCAGCTAGACCTTTTTGCTGCCACACACTCATACTGTACACACACACACACGCACACACACACACACACACACACACACACACACACACACACACACACCAAGAGCTAAAAAGTGCTTGTCAGTCAGTTACTACCACTTAGAACCTTAACATCACTGAAAGCTTTGGGGGGTGGGGGTGAATTGGTGTATTGATGCACCTTGTCTAGACTAGATGTTGCTAATGGAGCGGCCCTCTAAAAGCTACAGGAAGGAAGGCAGTAGTGCCTCTGCTAGTGTTTGCTGTGTCAAGTGGAGGGAAGAGACCAGTTACAGTGTTTGTACAACAAGCTCAAAATGGGCTAAAACCCTTAGATTAGTAGCTGTGTCTGGCTGTGGATCCTGGTGATGGATGGAAGTGGATGTTTTTTCTTTTTTTTTCTCTGAACTTGTGTGTGTGTGTGTGTGTGTGTGTGTGTGTGTGTGTGTGTGTGTGTGTGTGAGAGAGAGAGAGTGAGAGAGAGAGATAGAGTGAGCGTGCATGATGGGAGGGTGTGCTCATCGTGTTATTTACATGGATAATTCCCCCTGAACTGGAAGGAGAAGTCCTGTTTTAATGGGCTTTTGGAAAGACTGGCCCTCACGGCCATGGGGGATGCCACTGTTCCTCACAATGTGCCCCCCCCCCAGCACCACACACCCACACACACACACACACACACACACACACACACACACACACACACACACACACACACACACCACACATAACATAAGCACTGTACACACAACACAAATCTTGAGTGAGTCTGTCTGGGTCACTGTTGCCCAGACCCTTGGAATGCAGATGAATCTCCATGGTGACCTGGTGTGACAGTGCTATTCTGCTGTCTCTGATTGGTGGGCAGATGGGAAAGGAGGATTTACCTACAAACATTTGTTTTTCTGACACGGTCCTGATGGGTCTTTGAGGTCAGAGCTGTGCACGGGTAATCAGCCCCCAGCACTGACCATGTCCATGCCGGCTGTGCAAATGACACAGGAGCTTTTATTTGAGCATTCAAGCATAAAAAAATAAATGAAAAAAAATCATATTCAAAAAGGAAGAAGATGAAAAAAAAATTAATTAATCTCTGTTGTCAACATCTCTTACCCTGTGTAATAAAAACATGGTGGTTCTGACACCTCTCTCTCTCTCTCTCTCTCTCTCTCTCTCTCTCTCTCTCTCTCTCTCTCTCTCTCTCTCTCTGTCTCTGTCTCTGTCTCTGTGGAGCTGAGCAGTGGCATCCCCGTTCGGCCTGTAGGATCTGTCAGGGACCTCTCTGGCCTCTTTGTCAGCACAAAACTGCCATGCAATACCACACATAACTCACAATTGTCTGGCTTGTCATTTTCTCATTTTTTCTCCTCTTTCTCTCTTTCTTTCATGCTTCCACTATGCCCCCCCCTCCCCATCTCTCTGCTGTGTCTTTGTCTGTTTGGGGGAGGGTGCGGTGGTGGCAGTGGCAGTGGTGGGCGAGAGAGAGCGCGGCGGTCCCAGACTCGCCCTGCGTTGCTCGGCCACATTGTTCTCATGGCAGTGGCAGTGGCGGCTCCAGGGGACAGCCTGCGGTGTCTCCCGTCCTCACGGTGAGGTCACCTCCCTCCAGCTCGCTCGTTCAAGCTCGCTCCCTCTCTCTCCCCGCCACTGCCTCCCTCACTGCTGCCGCTGCTGCTTTGTCTAGATAGTGAAGCTGAGCCCTGGGGCTGCCCACCAGCCCGCCTGAGGCCCTCATAACACTGCTGGGTCTGCTGCTGCCGCTGCTGCAGCTGCCATAACGACCGCTCAGGCCGTGCCTGCGGTGTCTCTCGCTCAGCTGGTGCTGTGCTGAAACCAGGACCTCCAAGGTCATGGGTGTCAGTACTCTGACAACAGCAGCACTGACAAGGCTGTAATTTCCCTGTGTCGCTAGTGAGTGACTGTAAAAGACTTCTGGTTTATCGAACTGTGTTGCTTTATAGTTTTGAGAGTGACATGGTTACATTAAGCAGTATTAAGACGATGAAGAGATGGTTACAGTGTACGGTGTGAAATAAACGTGTCATTCCGATCTCATGGCTCATGGTGTATTGAACAACATGTTTCTCTATTAGTGGCAGGTAATAACTGCGTAAGTGATGTGGAATACATACAGACATGTGGTGCTGCATTTTATCTTATGCAAATAAAACTTAAGCTTGCCCATCATTTACATAACTGTCTGAAAGTGAGGCTACACTGGATGTGTTAAGTCAAAAACACCTCTGCCATAGCAAGCCTTGCTTAGCCTCCACTATACATTAATCAGTGGAGCTGGCGACACCAGACATGGCAGTGCAGTGCAAATTCTGAAAATATTGCTCATTCTTTTTGACACAACTTGACTTAATGCTTCCATGTTGCATTAAGTGTAGCCCTCGGGTGACTGCGGTATGTTTTGAGAGCTACTCATTAAGTACATATTCATGGAATTATTTGATCACAAACAATGTCTTCAAGACTTTTATGAAAGCAGTAGAACGGAACAGTAGGACACCACTTCTTCCTTAGAGCAGCTTTTGCCGGAATCTTTTGGAAACGTGCTTGTCACTGGAATGGAAGCTCCTATCGGAGATGTGGAAGTGAATTACGAGGGGCCGAAGTGTCCTTTTGGTGTGAATTTCCTGTGGAATGTTCCTGTCTCCGCCCTTGTCCTTGGCGTGTCTTGCAGTGGTGTGCGGATCACGGGTTTGTGACAGAGGAGATCCTCTGCAGCTCTGCTACCCAAGCCACTGCAGACAGCTGACAAGCCCGTGGCCTCGTGTCGCCCTCCCCCTCCATCCCTCCCTCCCTCCCTCCTTCTCCATCCCTTTCTCCCCTCTTCCTTCCCTCCATCCGTGGGCACTCAAGTGTTTCAGTGAGCTCTCTGGGGGACAGCTGTCCTAAAAACAGCCACTAAGCTTTATAACAGCTTATCTCCCATTGATTTCTTTTAAAGGCTAGGCTAGGCAGGCTTGTTTGAGAGCTTTCGCAGTCTCACAGCAGTTTTTTTTGCCAGGGATATCATGTGATAGAGTTGTGCATGTTTGTATTTTAAATAAAAAAGTAACAACATGATGATACCGTACCCCTCCTATATGGTGGTTCCTTCCTACATGGTATTCCCCTCCTGAATGGTCTTCTTTTCCTAAATGATGTTCGCTTCCTACATGATCTTCCCTTCCTTCCCTGAATGGTGTTCCCTTCCTAAATAGTCTTCCTTCCTACATGATCTTCCCCTCCTAAAACAAGTTCCTTTCCTAAATGGTCTTCCCTTCCTACTGTTCATCTTCCCTTCCTAAAAGAAATTCCTTTCCTGAGTCGTCCTCCCTTCCTACATGATCTTCCCTTCCTACAGTATTTCTTCCAGCATCACAGCAACACCTTAGCAGTACTGGTGCAAGCAAACCTGCTGCTGTACACTACCTACAGTATTTGCTTATTGTGCTCAAGGTCCTCCATGCCAGAGGGAGGGACGGTGTATTAGTGGTTTCCGGTTCTTTTGTCAGCTCATCTGGAGTGTTCCAGAGAGATCAATTCACCTTGTTTGTGTTTTGCACACAGTAGCACCTGGCCTTTATTCCAATTCATTGGAGATTCAGAGGCTTCACTGGGTACATGGGCATGCATGTTGTCCTTCTCTCCTGCCCCCCCCCCCCCCTTCTCTGTGAGGCTGCCACCTCTGTTTGTGTTTGCACACGTGCACTCATGGTTCATTAATTGGCCTCTCGGACTGAGCGTGCCCAGACCCGTAAAAAAGGCACTAATAGGAATACTGCACATTCTGGCTCTGTCGGTTCCAAAAAATCTGCTGTCATGGTTACAGTGTAAACATTAGAACTCTAGGAGTCTTGACGGCCTGTTCTCACCATGCTTTCATCTCAGAACTGAGACCTTACATCTGAGAAGGTGATTTTCATTTGGGCTTCAAATAATGTGCCGTGGAGTTATGTTGAGTTGAACTTTTCAAGGAAATATATTTCCACTCTCCTGTTGCTCCTAAGTCATTCCGACAGAGAGCGATCCGCATGAAGGCTGCTCTGCTCCGTCCTGGACGCGTTCCATCCCCTGGTCCTGGGTTGTGCCCATCAGCGGCAGCGTATCGCCCAGCTTCAACATCTGACTCATAAAATCCATGAAATCCTAGCCTCAGCATTTTTCTCTGGGTAATACACTCTGCATGGTTTCCCCTCAACACCCGTAAAGTGGGCTTTTTTGAGCTTGGCAAAGAGAGAGAGAGAAGGAAAGAGAGGGAAAGACAGAGAGAGGGTTGTAATCCCTGAAGGGTTTAGTGTTTCTCCACAATGATAGCTGAGGTGGTGCACTCACGACCTAAATATTTTGTTGAGCAGTGTGTGTGTGTGTGTGTGTGTTTTCCCTGGTGTAACTGTTGTTGGCTTTCAAGTAAAAAGCCCTGTATTTGTTGGTCACTCACATCGTTCATTTTTGGGCATGGCTTTGGGAGTCAGAGGAACTAAAAGTGACTTTATTATGCATGGGCGTGTGTTTTTTGTTGTTGTTTTGTGTGTGTTTGTAGGAGATGTCTGGTTAATGATGTCATGCCAGAGTTCTAGGATTGAGAAGGAGAGAGCAGTGCAGAGTTATGATGTCATAAGTCTGTGGTACTAATGAATGTAATGCAATGTGTTTTCAATGGACAACACTGAGTTGGTTTTTCCTTTGCTAAACAGGCATGGCGTGTACAGGGTGTGTGTGTGTGTGTGTGTGTGTGTGTGTGTGTGTGTGTGTTTGCGTGCGTGCGTCTGTGTGGAGGAGCCTGTGTGTGTTTGCTATGTCCTTTGTCGAAGGAGAGATCAGGCTGAGAGTGCTGATCAAAATAGCAGAGTCAGAGCTGGGGTTCTATTCCAGCTGCATTGAGGAAGTACAGGGAGGATATGCAGCAGGAGTGAGAGTCGTCATGTAACCATCAAGACAATCTGTAAAAATGTTACAATAATAGCATATTGAGAAGGTTACACTCTATCTAATTTAACAAAATTCAATTTCGAAATGCATTTTTAAACATATCATTCTTAACATCAACATTGACTAAGCTTACTGGTATTACTTTGCACACATTTTTGCTCTATGTCACCTTCTGTGGCATTTTTAGTAAATTGTCCAGCATCTTATCATAGCCAGAAGGAATGTCTTTTAATGATGAACAATATTTTGAGATGATTGGAGCGGATTTATTGTTCTCCCAGCAAGCCGTGTGAAGGCTTTGCTCAGCCGACTCAATTCAGTGTTATTGAAGCTAGAATAGCAATCTGCTTCAGTTGTTTCTCAGCCCCCAATACACTGTAGCATGGGATGAAAGGAGCTCAGAATCCATAGGGCACAGATGACCGTTAATCTCACAGCAGATCAGATCAGGGTTGCACCGACGAATTCATTTCCATGGGGTCAAGCTGAGGTGGATCAAATCCATGCACCAGTGATGTTTTTATTATTATTATTATTATTATTATTATTATTATTATTATTTGTTCTCTGAATAGTCAATCTCTAAGCATGTGTGAGAGGTCAGGGTGTGTGATTTTGCCATCATGTGAAGGACTGGAGCTCCCACAGATGGCTGTTCTTGAGCCTCCAGAGACCCAGTATACACCACTCCCCCCTCGATCCTCATCACCCTCCAGACGAGCTTAAGCACACCTCCTATAAAAACACCTATTTGTAGAAGTCGGCAATGTCTACATAGTGTGTAGTGAGAGACTGATTGGATTCTTCATCCTGTGTGTTAGATAGAAAACGTGATATTTCTGGCATTCAACAGTCTGATGTACTCTAATTCTCGAGTATAAATTATTTGATGTAAGTGTATGTGCTTAATTAAGGTGGAGGTGAACAAACAAAAATTTAAACTTTCACTTGTCAATAAATTAGCATTTAGCTCTGTTTAAATGTAAATTAATTAGCTTTTCCTTAGTCCCCAAACAAATCTCAAATGAGCTCCTTCCACTGTTGTTGTTGCTATCAAAGCCTGTTATAAAATGAGCAGGTCTATGTATACTACCTATTTGCTTAGGCTATTTTAAGATTGTAGAACTTCTTAGCTGAAGTAAAGTATGCACTGAATTAGACTACTGTATTTAGGAAAAGTTAACCCTGCTCTGCGTGACTGTGGCACCAGCCCTGTGTGTTCTGTCATTATGATTTCCTCTCTTGCCACCAACACTGTCAGTTTCACCTTGCTCTACCCCCACTGAGCTTTAGCTACACACCGCTAGCGCTAGCCTAGCTCCCTTCTCATGTGACTGCTGCTGTGTCATTGGTTCTGGCCGCCAGCCTCACTGCTGTGATGCACCTGACCGGCACTGCAGTTTAGTCAGGTGGAGAGAACAGCCCCCTGCGTCAGCTGTGTCTTATAGAGCCAGCCTGGCAGAGAGGTGGATCGCATGGTCCAGAAACAGCTGCTCAACACACAGTGGGCTCAGTGCCTGACTCACAGCTGTTGTTTAGCCTAAGCGTCTGTCTTCTCCTCTCTTCTCCTCTTTCTTCTCCTCTCTTGATCTGTCCTCTCTACCCCTCCTCTCATCTCTTTTTACACATCTTTCTCTGTCCTTTCCTTTCTACTCCTCTCCTCCTTTTCTTTTCTCTTCATTTTCTCCTCTCCTTGTGTTCTCTCTGGTGAAGAGGTACTGTATACTAGTGACTCCAGCAGCAGGCTGGCCCATGGCCTCTGCTAGGCCACTGACTGAAGAGTGCTATTAACCTGCAGCTCTTATGTCCAAATCTACTGCTTCATTGAATGTTTGATGTGTACGTTCACTGACTGATCTTAGTCATCTCTCTATCCATTTTTTTGCCTCCTTCCTGCCCTAAAATCCTTCTCTCTGTCTCTTTCTGTAACATTTGCTCCTGTATCTGCCCATACCTCATGTCTCTGTCATGACTGGGCTGTTGTTGCCCCTCCTTCTCTATGTTGAGAAGAGGAGAGATAGAAAGATGTGTACAGTATGAATGTCTGCCTCTCTTTCATTACGTTTTTATCTAGCTCTGTAAGGCAGTCTGAGGCAGAAGTCTCCTCTTTTCTCTCTCTATTTTTTGAGCATTTATACGTCTCAGCAGATGCTACCTAACACTTCCCCATGATGACCTGCTTCTGCTCAGTGTTACCTGCCGGAGTGTTAGACTATTTGTGAAGTCACCTTCAGCTGGTAAGCAAGGAGAGAGCAGGAGAGCCAGGGAGGGGATTGGGACAGACCCCTAGCAGCCAGAGCCCGCTCTGGATGCTGCCACTGCTCTTCCTGCTGTTGCTACCGAGGATGGAATGGAGAGAGAGAGAGAGAGAGAGAGAGGGAGAGGACTGAGAGAGAGATAGAGAGAGGGCACTCTGGGGATTTGGTTGCAGTGTGTGTGGAAAGTGTGGTCCCAAGCCCTGTGTTCCTCACTAATCGACTTTGAAGGGTTCCTTTGAGGGCACCACTCAGCAGAATTATTTTGGGATGCATTTTGGACGCAAGTGGCAGACTGTGCGTGTGTGTGAGTGTGGGCATGTGTGTGTATTGCAGCCTTTATGTGTTATCATCAGCAAGTTTGCTAAAATTACCTGAAAAATATGAATTAATGAAGTTGTGCTGAAATTAATGAAGGTGTGTTAAAAATAGATTTGCTTTGTAATTGCTCTATAAAATCAGCACAGTGTTACAGTGCCTTCCTTTGGGATTCTCCTTCCATCTCCTGTCAGTAGATCTGTTGGGCAGATGAGCTTCCCCAGAAACATTGCTAAAATCCTCAGTGTGTGCAATACTGAGAGGTGAGAACACCCTCCTCCAACTTAACTTCTGTTGCTAGGCAGTGTTGAAGGACCATCAGTGGTGCAGCGTAGTGTGCACGTACGCGCATTCACACACACACACACACACACGCACACACACACACACACACACACACACACACACACACACACACACACACACACACACACACACACACACACACACATCCTTGAGTCAGCCGTGGTGAGTCAGAGCCCTTGGGTCACATCAGGAGCAGAGAATCTGTCCTGCTCCTGCTCCCTATCTTAGGAGAGAGCAAAGCTGCTGCTACTGCGGCTGCTGCTGCTGCTGGGGACAGCCTCCATACTGAGCCCAAATCAACACTGACCCCATCTAATCCTCCTCACCTTCCTCTCAGAACACCCCCTCTCTCTACCTCCCTCAATCATGCATTCATCCATTAACATGTCTGCTCATTTGTACACATAGTTTTGAAGAACTCAGTCTTCACTGAATGTCAGAGTATTGTTCTTTTTGGACACATTATATCATTAGCATCTTTGCTCGTTTTTGCACTCATGATTTTGAATGAATATTGTTAATGTTGGCATGCACTGTGTAGATTGGCGTTTGAGTGAACATAATATCCCATATTAATTCACTTTTTCTATTTTAAATTTAAAATTAAAAAAAAATTGTGAGCCCTTGGTGTGATATTCCTTTAAGCAAAGGACACAAATCTCCTGTAAAAGCTTCATCTTAAACAACAACAAAAATCTCTCTAGTTTTATAACCTCACAGCCCATCTGGGGCTTAAAGTCCTGGCCAACGGTTGTCTCTTTTTGAGCCTCCTGTTGCTATGGTTACAGTGAGTAGAGCTGCTATCGTTGGTTTCCCTCCTTCAGTGAAGCCCACTGTTATGTGGCAGGGGCTTTCACTTGAATGGGACAAACACTTCAATGGAGTCTTGAATTGAACCCTCTGCTCTTTTTTCTCCCTCTGCCCCGTGTGTGTTCCAGGCATTGGATCAGGATCGCACAGCCCTGCAGAAGGTGAAGAAGTCCGTTAAAGCCATCTACAACTCGGGCCAAGGTAAGAGCACTCACAGTTAGGTCAGCAGACTTTCAACTGTCAAGGTGTGCCATGCTGAAACAAGGCTTTCTTTGCTCACTTGCTGTTAAAAAATTCTCATGGCTGAATTCTCTGCTGAACAATGTAGGAACACCCCCCCCCCCATCCCTCCACACACACACACACACACACACACACACACACACACACAAACACACACAGCCTCCCTGCTCCTTGGCCTTGCCTGTTGTAGCTGTCGGTGTTTGTGGCCCTAGGCAGAGGGGGTCACTTGACGTGATAGAGTAGGGCATGTGCAGGCCTGAAGGTCAGCGACTTTTCAGAAGACATAACTCAACATAAGAGCAACAGCAGAGAGGCCGCAGAATCTACAAGCCCCTTTTGCTGCTCCCTCACAAAATGGAGTTGTGAAGTCAAATTACAGCTTTTTGATTATTACCTTTTTGCCCTGTATAGGGAACAGAGACTATAGCTACAATGTAAATGTAGAGTAGAACTTTTTGTCCAAGTCACTCTTGGCTAGGGTGGCATTACAGGAACTCTATGAATATATTGAATGCTATTTGTGAAGTCAGATAAGAGATTTTTGATTATTACTTTTTTGCACTGTAGGCTATAGAGACTTTAGATGCAATATAAATGTAGAATAGCCTAGAACTTTTTGTCCAAGACACTTTTTGCTTGTGTGGTATAGCTCTCATACAGTATATTGCGTGCTATTTGTGAAAGTCTTCATTCTGACCCACATGAGGCTTTGGTGGTCCTGCTGCTGATGCTGTGACGCTGATTGCTGGCTGTGAGGGGCCCCTGGGCCTTTTCCAGAGGGTGGAGGAGGCTTTTGGCTTGGGTGTCCTTTGGGAGCTCATGACTCATGAGTGGAACGCCCATGGCTGGCCAGTCAGCATGCCAGAGGCTGGAGCCTGCAGTGCAGAGCTGACCGCTGCTGACCGCTGCCATCAGCCTCTTCAGCCCAAACTCATGACCTCTCTGCCTGGACACGGGTCCTGGCACTGGACCTGAGTCATCAGCGTTTGGGCCCGGCCTGGGAATATCGACCTGAATTGGGAAATATTGACCGGATTTGGACCATTTGGGCTGTGTTTAGCACCACAGATATTTACATTGCCCTCAGCTGTGAACTGATTTTCCTCAGATTATTGGTTACTCATGTACAGGCTTTAGGTTTCATATTTGAAGTTGTTGTTATACTCTGCATATTTGGTGTGTTTTATGTATGGATGTGTTGTAAACAATCACTCCATTCTTTTTATGCACTGTGTCTGGTTAGCACTGTCGGTTTTATTGGTTTGACCTCAGCTTGACCTTGAAGCTCCCTGGAGGGATTGGAGAGGGTAGCCCTTCTGTTTTATTGATCCCCAAAAGTTACAATCCATTACAGCAGCGACCCAGGACCCCTCCATGTTACTGAGTGATGTGTGGAGCAATGATTCTGACTTTTGCACCAAAGAGCTAATCACAGCTATAGTATGTTAGCTGAGACTTTTACCACGCTTAAGGGATGCATGCATGCATCTGTATTTCAGTCACCCAGTGTTGCTGGCTACACTTTTAAAATCTTTTGGGGAATTAAACCCAACGGTTTGAGTGTAGCTCTTTGGTGGATGCTTGGCTTGAGGGGACAATGCATACGTACTGTATGCCGGATGTCACCGAAGCCTGGTGCCATGATCCTAGCTCAGCAGACAGTCGAACTAAAAAGCTGAACTAATCGCCAAGAGCGTTAACAGGCTTGCAATAAGGAATAAGGACCCTCTGACATTTGGCAAGAGGCCTGCATGTCAAACGCATGGCTGGGTGATGATATGAAGATGTTAATGAATGGACGTGTACTGCAGCTAATGACGCTGTTGTGCACTGTATGTTTAAATTGCCTGATCAGTGAGGGGTGAAAAATCCTGTTGAGGACATTATGGCTGTCCGCGGCTGTTGGTGGAAGAAGTCCCATTTTCCCGCAGCGTGACAGGAGATGTGCTGAGTGGAGGAGAAGACTGAGTGATTCTCAAAGACAGCGCTCACTTCAGAATGGGAGCTTCTCTCTCTCTCTCTCTCTCTCTTTCTCTCTCTCCTCGACTCTCTCCTCTCATCTCCTCGACTCTCTCCTCTCCTCTCCTCTGTACTCCCTCTTTTTTTTCTGTCCTCTTCTACCCAGAAAAGTGATGACCTAATAGTGTCATTTTGCCAGGGGGATTCAGTCCCGGAAAAAAAGGAGAGAGAGAGAGAGAGCAAGAGAGAGGAAGGTACAGAGAGAGAGAGAGGGGGAATCAGTTCCAGATGAGAGCTTGGGAAGGAGAGTGTCTCCTCTCTCTCCTCTCTACTGCGCCAGTACAGTACCCGGCTGGCAGAGGCGCCTCTATGGCGCTGCAGTGAAACTCCAGGTGCAGTTCTTTCCGCACCCTCTATCCCTGCCTGCCCACCCGCCTGCCAGCTCGCCCGCCTGGGTCCTAGTATCCTCTCTTGGTGCTTCCTGCTCCCTCCAGTCTCAGCAGGGCCATTTATAGCCCTGCTTTCCATTCTAACCTGACACACTTTTCACTGCCCATTTGCCACTGACTGTGGCTACATCTCTCTCTCTTTCTTTTTCATTCTCTCAAACTCTCTTTCTCCCCTGCTCTCTCTCTCTCTCTCTCTCTCTCTCTCTCTCTCTCTCTCTCTCTCTCTCTCTCTCTCTCTCTCTCTGTCTTTATAGCTCTCTCTGTCTCTTTCTCATAGCCCTCACCTCCGTTGCTGTTGTTTCATCTCTCTCTCTCTTTCTCGCTTTCTCTCTGATCCTCTCTATTATTTCTTTCTCTCTGCCTCCCTCCCTCTGTGTGGGACTTCCATCTGTGCTGTTGCTGAGGAGTGGAGTGCTGCTAAGAGTCAGGAACATGAATGGAGCTCTAGAACGGGAGAATCGGAGCTCTCCCACTCCCAGGGGTGTGAACATGAAGGGCTTTGCGGCTCTCGCTCGGCTTCCAGTATCATGGAATTCATGACGGATTGCTGCACCAATTTGGGGATTACAAAGGAATCCCAGAATTCTCTCTTCCTGAGGTCCCTTGGGTGGATTACTGTATGCCTTATTAGGAGAGGAGAGTAAATGGGGTGAGGATGGGTGTGGGTGTGGGTGTTGGTACCATTGACAGTGAGAGATTGGTATGATATGGAAGGTTCTCATCCACTCCATGATCACATGACAACAGTACTGTATTTTTGTTGTACTGTTAAATTGGTAGTTTCAGGCATATGATACTTAAAAAGATAAAAACAAACAAATCTCTCAGTACTTGTGTATGGTATATTCTTTCTGTCTGTAGTCTTTCCCCCTTATTTTATGTGGTCCTCCTTTGTCACAGGCATGGGCACTTATGCAACCGCTGTCTTAGTAACAAACACTACAACACATAATTTTCTGTATTTATAGCAATATCTTGAGTATCATTTTCTGAGAGGCATTTTAGGTATGTTCCGAAAAAGGACAAAATAAGCACAAGTTTGCCATTGCTCTGTGTCCCTTCCCTTCAGATCATGTGCAGAACGAGGAGAACTACAGCCAGGCGCTTGACAGGTTTGGCAGCAACTTCATCAGCCGGGACAACTCGGACCTGGGGACAGCCTTCATTAAATTCTCCAGCCTCATTAAGGAGCTGGCCGCACTGCTCAAGAACCTGGTGAGTAGTGCTTTGTGTGTGTGTGTGTGTGTGTGTGTGTGTGTGTGTGTGTGTGTGTGTGTGTGTGTGTGTGTGTGTGTGCGCCACGCAATCAGTGAGGCGGCACCAGGTAGTGATCCAAGTGATCTGATCATACAGCCCTAATATTTGATTCAAACCTGCTTTACTGACATTGCCAAATCCACCGGTCTCTCCTTCCCTGACATGAAAATAGTCCCTCCATACATTGAATGAGAATAGTTCCATGCCATAGCAGGCTAGAAAATCACCTATTGTAGGTCTTAGTACACTTTGCAACTATAGAAAAGCAAAACTATCAGAAATGAGTCAACAACACAGTAGGAGAGTTGTAGGAGAAACAGTATGGGAAATGCTAATGGTCTAATCTGATTTAATGATCTGTGTTAAGCTACAGCTAAAAGTCCTACCACCAGACTCAGAGATTGGCTGGCTGTACCGAATAAAAATATGACTCAACTGTTTAACTCGAGGGGGTGGAAAATTAGAATACTGTATTTCCCAAAGTGGTGGCGTATCACTTTGAACATTAGATTAGGATTTATAAGACTTGCTTGCAATATGCTTGTCGCAATTCTGCGGCTTTGGCGGTTGAGGGTTAACTGCAGGTAAGTCTGTCCAGCTTCTCCTGCTGAGTCCTGTAGCCCTTCACGTCTGATCTCGTCAGTCAGATAGATAGCTGCTAGTGAATAAGGTCAGGGTAGCCATACTCTCTGATCTCTTTTTACTTCTTTTTTTCACTTCTAGATTCATATTTCAGTGACCAATGAGTTACATGCAGAGAATATTTCAGTTTTAAAAAGAAGATTGGCGATATTTGATCTTTGCCAGATATCGGAATACGGCCAAATCGATTGAGGTCAATCGCTCATGCATAAACTCAGTTTTCCAATATTACTTTCAAAGCCGGAATAATATGTAACTGTGGTCATTGTTTGTCAAGTGTTGGTCATTGAGCTATCAATGTGGAGTTGGTATGCCAATTTACACCTGGTGTCTAGTGCCTTTCCCCAGTTCCCTTCTCAGCCCAGTGCCTTATCAACAGGAACTGTGTACGGATTCAGTGCACTGGGTGAAGGCCTTTGGCATGCTACTGTTTTGCTAATGTAGCTAGTGGTGGAGTGGTTTTAAAGTTCAAAATGAATCACAGGGTACTGTTTTGACTTTCTTTTTAGCAAGGAGTGGATTCAATGACACCTGCCCAGTTTCTTTAGCCTGACATAGCCCGACCATAATACTGCTGTTCATCCGTATTCATGGTCTGGAGGTTCTTTAACCTGACGCGATTATAGGGCGGGGGGGAGAGCATTCAGTTCTGGTTTGAAACGATTGGATAGCTCGTCAGCTTCGCTTATTGTCCGGTTGGCTCTCTACCGATGTAAACCTGGCCCAGAAGACCGTCCCCAGACCATGGATACAGATGAATATTTGTGTTATGGGCAGGCTATGTCAGGGTACAGTTTCTTTGGAGTGACAATATAACCACTCTGACATATTTTCCCTGTTAGGCCCTTCTAGGGTGCAGTGGACTAGTGATGAGGCCCACTTAGTAGGGTGCAGCCAGCTGAGGTTACTTTATTGGTACCCGTGGGGAAACTAGGTTTGCAGTTCGAGAACAAAATGGACATCTTGACATTTGACTATCACATATGCATATTTAAAATGAATAAAATAAATAAACTAGAAAAGCACTCAGAGAGCGCAGACCTACTGTATGCCAAGGGAATGTGAACACAGACACAATATAAATTCCAGATCATGTTCTGGATCACCAATCGCCACCAAAATCGAATCAGTTCTTGCTTGTCCCAATATCCACATTGTCAGAAAATTTCATCTAAATCCGTGCAGTACTTTTCGAGTTATCCTGCTGACAAACAGACAGACAAACAGACAGACAAACCAACGCGACCGAAAACATAACCTCCTTGGCGGAGGTAATAATAATAATACGGTAAGTAGAATAGTGGTCAGGGAGTAGTAGAGTACTGGACAGGGCCCCCCACACTCTCCAGTAGGGTGCAGTGGAGTAGAATACTCCAGTAAGGTGCAGTTTAGTAGTGGTCAAGGCCCCCTCTGACTGCCTGGTAGGGTCCAGTGGAGTAGCGGTCAGGCTCCATTTAGGCTGGAGGACAGTGCTGAGAGGGCTGGATATAGATAGCCATTAGTGCAGTCATCTTATGAATTGATCTAGTGGAATGGATGGAATGGCCAGTAAACACACACACACACACACACACACACACACACACACACAAATGCATAATGGGCTGCTGTCTAATGACTAATGAGGCTTCAAGCTTTCATGTACATTCTCTACATGAAGACACACACACACACACACACACACACACACACACACACACACACACAATACAAAGGATTCTCATCATGCATGCTTTCTTCTTCCCCACAGCTCCAGAGTCTGAGCCACAATGTGATCTTCACCCTGGACTCTCTGCTGAAAGGGGACCTGAAGGGAGTTAAAGGGGTAAGATTCAGAGATGCCACTGACTACCCTATTCCACCCTACCCTACCGTACCGTACCCTACTCTACCCTACTCTACCCTACCCTACTCTACCCTACTCTACTCTACCCTACTCTACTCTACCCTACCCTACTCTACCCTACCCTACTCTATTCTACTCTACTCTACCCTATTCTACTCTACCCTACCCTACCCTACTCTACCCTACCCTACTCTACCCTACTCTACTCTACCCTACTCTACCCTACCCTACTCTATTCTATCTATCTACCCTACTCTACTCTACCGTACTCTACCCTGCTTTCCCCTACTCTACTCTACTCTACTCTACTCTACTCTACCCTACCCTACTCTACTCTACTCTACTCTACCCTACTCTACTCTACCCTACCCTACCCTACTCTACTCTACTCTACTCTACTTTACCCTTCTTTACCCTACTCTACCCTACCCTACACTACTCTACTCTACTCTACTCTACCCTACTCTACCCTACCGTACTCTACCTGTGTACTGTATGTGTACTGTATGTGTGTCTGTTGTATGTTTAAGCTGCTGAAACAATGGCATTTCCCTTTGGGATGAATAAAGTATATCTATCTATCTATCTACCCTATTCTACTCTACCGTACTCTACCCTACTTTACCCTACTCTACTCTACTCTACTCTACTCTACCCTACCCTACTCTACTCTACTTTACCCTACACTACCTTACCCTACTCTATTCTACCCTACTCTACTCTACCCTACCCTACTCTACTCTACCCTACCCTACCCTACCCTACCCCTACTCTAGTGTACTGTATGCCCTGTGCTGTACCACCCCACTCTAGCCCAGTGTTCTTCCTTGCCCTGTGCTCTGCTGTTATACTCTGTGCTGTACAGTGCTGTGTTGTACTGTGCTATTCTGTACTGTGCTGTTGTCTTATTGGCTCAGTTCCTGCTCTCTGTACACAAGCACACACTCACTCACTCACTCACTCACTCACTCCCCCTCTCTCCCGCCGACACGCTCTGGCCTGTGAAAACACAACTCCCGCTGGACAGATAACCAACGCTGTAAATCTCCTGAGAAGCTACGCAAGGTCGTCCATTCCCCCTAAAGACAGTGTCCTCCCCCCTATCACACACACACACACACACACACACACACACACACACACACACACACACACACACACACACACTCCCGTTCCATGGCTGGCCTCCTGCAGGCGTATGAAAGGAGATGGAGGCTTGTCCATTACTCCGGCACTTCCTCTCTCTGAAAGGCCTGACGGGGCTTAACAGCTGCTGGCACACACTGCACTGGCTGGCTCCACTCAGTCAGCTGGGCAAAAGGTCCTCTCACTCACTTGAGCTCTTTCTTTCTTTTCTTTTTTTCTGTATCCTTCTCTCTCCTTCTCCTCCCTCATTCTCTCTTTCTCTCTCTCTCTCTTTCTCTCCCTCCCCCTCTCTCATTGCCTTTCTCTCTCTCTCTCTCTCTTCCTCTCCTTCTCATTCTCTTTTTCTCTTCTTATCTGTTGATCCCTCGTTCCCTCTCTCCCCAGAGGCCTGGGCATTAGTCAGGCTCCTTGCGTCTCTGAGCACGCCTGCCTGTCAGCACTGACGGGGTTGGTGATGTCAGCAGTCTCTCCGCGTCGCTCTGCGGATGCGTGACATTGAACCGCCTCTCCTCTCCCCTTCAAAACAAGATGAAACGTCACAGCACAGCGCTATTCTATTCTGCCACAGCCTCTCTCTCTCTTTCTCTCTCGCTCTCTCTCTCTCTCTCTCTCTCTCTCTCTCTCTCTCTCTCTCTCTCTCTCTCTCTCTTTCTTTCTCTCTCTCTTTCTCTCACCTCGGTCTGTCCTCTACTTTCTTACACACACACACACACACACACACACACACACACACACACACACACACACTCAGCGCACACTGATTGAGAGCCAGGGCAGGAGTCTCTCTCTTCTATCCCCTCTGTGACTGACTCAGCAGTAACCCCCCCACACACAGCAGTAACCCCCCCATACACACACACACACACACACACACACACACACACACACACACACACACACACACACACACACACACACACACACACACTCTCCTCCCCAAAACCCTCTTCCCTCTCCCCTGATGGCGGGGTTATTATTGACACAGGAAATGAGGAGTGTCTGTCTCAGGAGGTGAGGCCTCTCCAAAAGAGTGTGTCCTGTAAGAGAGCCATCAATCATTTACCACCAGCACCAGCATTATGCCCTATGGGTGCAGGTTGCCTCTGGCTCTCACTGTTAGGGGGCTGAGGCCAGCGCTACTCACATCCCTGCCTGTGTGTGTGTGTGTGTGTGTGTGTGTGTGTGTGTGTGTGTGTTTGACTCTGTGTATGAGTGTGTGTGTGTGTGTGTGTGTGTGTGTGTGTGTGTGTGTGTGTGTGTGTGTGTGTGTGTGTGTGTGTGTGTGTGTGTGTGTGTGTGTGTGTGTGTGTGTGTGTGTGTGAGGACTTCTGCAGGGCATGAATGGAACTGTTGTGAGTCGGTGTAATGAGAAAAGTGGTCTGTAACACGGGCTTGATTGAAGTTTATAGTCGCTCGCACAATTTTTATTGTCACTTTGCCTCCTTCTGCAGGACATAAAGAAGCCCTTTGACAAAGCCTGGAAGGACTACGAGACCAAGTTGTAAGTGGCTGAACGCTGATTGAGTGTAATGAAATGGACTGACAATCTTGGGTTCTGTCATTTGTGTTGTTGTGTGGGACTGTGGTCATGAGTGGTGAGGCTGCTCTTTCTGTCTCCTCTTGTGTCTGCCTCAGTACTAAGATTGAGAAGGAGAAGAGGGAACACGCCAAGCAGCATGGAATGATCCGGACAGAGATCACCGGTGCTGAGATAGCGGAGGAGATGGAGAAAGAACGACGCATCTTTCAGCTACAGATGTGTGAGGTGTGTGGTTGTATGTCTGTCTGTGTGTGTGTGTGTGTGTGTGTGTGTGTGTGTGTGTGTGTGTGTGTGTATTAGACTGTCAATCTCTATATGAATTATATGTAAGTAATATGTAAATCATACTTCCTGACGCTGCATGAAATTTTGCAATCAAGTCAGTATGGCCAAGGAGTCAATTCCCTCAAACCTCAAGCCCAGAAAAATCAGGACCCAATGAGAAACAAACAGACTGAGGGATGCAAGCTTACAATGACTTTGTCCAGCTCTGTTCCATAAGATTGATAAGTTTGATAGCATTTGATAGACATTTAGATTAAACCGCGCAAACCAGGCTAGTAAGTTAAATGTATCTACTGTAAAGTGTTTGCAAGCCTGTTACAGTACTTGATGCCTGAAGCAGGATAGGAGTGATTCTTCCTATTCCTCTGTCATATCTGTGTTGTTTATTTATTTATCTGTATGTTTCAGTATCTGATCAAAGTGAATGAGATCAAGACTAAGAAGGGAGTTGACCTGCTGCAGAACCTCATTAAGTACTACCATGCACAGTGCAAGTGAGTATAACACTACCACACCTACACACACACACACACACACACACACACACACACACACACACACACACACACACACACACAGTAACACACACACACACACACACACATATACATATATATATATATATATATATAGATAGAGAGAGAGAGAGAGAGAGAGAGAGAGAGAGAGAGAGAGAGAGATAGCAATGCATGTTGAGGAGGATATAACTGTTTAGTTTCCTCAATGCCTTTTCTTGCCCCATAAATCTTTTGCCATAAGGCAGACCCTCAGCCCTTAAAGTGATAGTTTGGCGTCATATAAGAGGGTCATGATTGGAAGACACTGAACTATCACTTCTAATATAAAAGAATGCAATAGACTTTAAATGGTAAGTTTATTTGTTATAGCAGAGAAAGGGTTACAGTATGAAATGGATTTGTATGGCTCTGTGATGCTTTGAGTTCTTGCCATGCTTTGCAGCATTGATGATGAGTTTTTAATGACCGTCTCTCCTTCAGCTTCTTTCAGGACGGACTGAAAACCGCTGACAAGATGAAGCAGTATATCGACAAGCTCGCTGCTGACCTCTACAATGTGGGTCTTGTTACCTCTTTTCGTGAAGTGATGCATTTTTCTTGCGGTCTTATCAAACAGCTGCTGGCTCAAAAGTGTTGAATACATGTGTTGTAAACATGGCTGCCACAGAGGTGTGGTGCTGTGATGAGTGATGGTCTCTTATCTGCCCCCGCACCACTACCCCCATTAGATCAAGCAGACTCAGGATGAGGAGAAGAAGCAGCTGACCGCTCTGAGGGACCTGCTCAAGTCCTCTCTGCAGCTGGACCAGAAAGAGGTACTTACATCACACTAGCAACACACACACACACACAGCCACAGTGCTACTGCATTAGCATTCGCTCTGCTTGCTCCAGTGATGGCATTGATCTTGTCCTGTTGAAATACTTCCACATACGCACCAGGATAGTCCAGATAGCAATCACACACACTGATGCTATTGAATGAAAAATGCCTTGAAAAATATGTTGATTTTAGCAGCAGTGTCATGAGTGTGTATATACAGTGTATGTACAGTGTGTGTGTGTGTGTGTGTGTGTGTGTGTGTGTGTGTGTGTTTAGTGTGATGTTAGAGTGTGTGAATATAGGGGCCCTCTGTGAGTGGAGGATTAGAGTCAGCTCTGGCTCATTGGAGATGTAGAGCCCCGACTGGAAGACTAATTAACAGCATGACCAGACTTAATCCCAGCGCTGGGAAACTGCTCTTTCAGCCGCCCCATTGAAATGCACTGACATTCGCTCACCAGCAGCCGCTCTCACACAGCAGCACCAAAGCCTATTTGTTCAGGCAGGGCAGAGCCGCCTCTCGGCCTGCTGGTGTGTTTATGGTTGTTCTGTGTGTGTGTGTGTGTGTGTGTTTCATTTTTTAAATTGCAGGGCTCTACTTCAGTGTATGTACTTTAGGCTAGTTGGCTGCATGACGCATCTCAAAAGTGTCTGAAAGTGCATTTCTAACTCTGTGCCACTTCTTTCTTTCCTTCTTTGTGCCTTTCTCTCTTCCTTTCTTCTCCTTCTCCATGTTTTGATTAATGCCTTCTCTGACTGAAGTCCAGGAGAGTAAGTGCCCACTTTCTCTCTCTCTCTCTCTCTCTCTCTCTCTGATCATGCCTGACTCTTTTCTTGACTTTCCTGCTGCTACTGTGCCTTTGCTTCGCTAATAACAAACTCATGATGGCTCAGGGTTACATTTTTTATTTGATTTAATTTAATATGAATTTTATTTGGTAGCTTTATTTGTGATTTGTCCCAAATGGCCTTCTCTCTCTCTCTCTTTCTGTGTGTGTGTGTGTGTGTGTGTGTGTGTGTGTGTGTGTGTGTGTGTGTGTGTGTGTGTGTGTGTGTGTGCGCAGGACTCTCAGAGCAAGCAGAGTGGCTACAGCATGCACCAGCTGCAGGGCAATAAGGAGTTTGGCAGTGAGAAGAAAGGCTACCTGCTGAAGAAGAGTGACGGGTGGGTCATCAGTCAGGAGGGGGCCTTACTGCCCCAGTCTGATTAACACTGCACTGGGTCATTTGCATCATGGAATACTTAGTCAGTTATGTTGTATGCATTACATTGTCATTATTACATTGTCATAAGATTGGGCAACCTGTGTGGCGTTATTTTTTCACCAGAGGACATCTGGACAACATAGTGTTCAGGTGTTAATTGATATTACATGAACATGGTTGTTTCCTGACATTCTGTTGACGTTTCCAGATCTTTTTTTAACCTTTTAAAGGGGAACTCTGGTACTTACAGTTTTCATAATTTTTACCTCCTGTGCAACATAGCCACAAGTGTTGCAACCAAAACGATATGCATGGTTAGCTCAGTAGTAGTACAAAAATGTTTCCTCAAAGCATTTTATCCAGACTGTACCTTACCTCTGTTGATTTACGCTGAATGTTGCTCTATAGACCATGCAGTTAGTAGTTCACTGAGCCTCCTAATCAGTTGAGTACATCGCAGTGACTTACTTCCTACAGTTTACTGCGATTAGATTCCCCTTAAGATACGTGGAAAACATGTTTTACTTGATCGTTTTTTACGATCAAGTTAGTTGTTTTGGATAAAAGACTGAGCTAAATAAACATACAGTAAATATAAGGTTTGGTACCTACAACAGAGAGATGTAGAGGGAAGAGAGAGAGACTGATGTGGGGGTTGATGTGTGTCTTTAAACTCCCCAGCCTGCGGAAAGTGTGGCAGCGCAGGAAGTGCTCGGTGAAGAACGGCATCCTCACCATCTCTCATGCCACGGTAAGCAGACCTTCATCATCTCACCATCTTCTATTCAAAGAGCTCTTTTCAAAACGCTGTCTATATCAGAAATAGTATGTTTTTATTGTGCATCTCACTTAATGTCAATAAAATAAAAATGTTGTTGTTTTAATTGGGAAAGGACAAATTAGATAACATGAGCGTACTTGACCTAACTTGCCCAATGTTACCTGAATATCAAATTTTAGAAAAGATTTTAAAAAATTGCTTTTAAATGGCTTTCATAGCGTTTTGAAAAAAAAACCTCACACTCACTCCCCCGTAACTGTTTCATTCCAAACACTGCACCTGTTTGTGTGTTCTTCTCGCTAAACAAAATAAACAGATTCAGCATGCATGTGTGTGTGGTGTGGAGGCTGTGAATTTGTCTTTTACTCTGTGCAGTGCATG